>JAAAKG020137368.1:0-12924 GCA_010014905.2 Druon quercuslanigerum
ATTAAAAGCAAACTCATCTGGTGCTTGAGTGGCTAAAGATAAAGCGTTTTTAAATACTTCTCTTTCTAATGTACAACTGTGATACAAAAGATCGCTATAAAGTCGTTTTACCTCTGTTCTTATATGTCTTTCTACATAGACAAATTTTGAATTTACATGTGCAAATATATTCATTTTTTTAATATTTGGGTTATTATTGTGAAGGAAAATAATTCCTGGTTTCGTTTCTAGTATAAAGAGTTTGGGGTGTTCGGTTATCGTTAATATATATTGGCATATTCCAAAATTTCCTTTTTTTGCTAAAATAAAAGTTATATCTTGTGTAATTAATGAGAATAGAGTTTCGTTTCTACTATTGTCCTGTATTTTTGTAGCTGGACCTTCGAATAATAACTCATATTCATTGAAATGGCATATATCTTTTGGTAAAGGATCCCAAAAGGTATATCCTCCTCCTTCATCGATACACGAATTCTTTGATAATTTGCAGGTTACTCCTGATTCTAGACGTATCTTGTCTGCATGTAAATCAACAGTTGCCTGTTGAGTATAAAGTGTAATTTTAACTGAAGGTTGTGGGGCGATTTATTGTCCGATTTATAGGTATTTCAGAAATAATTATATTGTCATTTATTTTATAAACTCCTGTTGCATGCATTGTTTTGCATGTATCATATGAGATTTCTTTTAAAAAGTCTGCTTCGCCATTAGCTACTACTGCTATATGAGAGGATGTTCCACAATAAAAAATTGACTGCCGAATTTAAATTTTGCATTGTATTACTGTAGTTGTTGTAGTGCCACTGAATTGTATTAATTGAATATATATATATATATATATATCAGATGTGTATACCTTAGGTTGAGTAGATTCGCAGTCTCCCACTTCCAGGAGAGATATAGTAGTTATATTTGATCTATTTGATCCGCAGTCATATCCTATGATGGCTAATGTTGTTGGCATTATCGTCAGTAAGATTAAACCTTTCATGCCGGTCCCCATTCCTGAAACAGGAGGGTCCCCGGTTAAATGTATTATGTTAAATATGTGAACTATTTTTGAGGATCTTTTTATTTTGATTCTCATATTTCCTTTACTTAGGATTTCTAGGACTTCGTGTGATACTGTATATTGATCCGCTAATTTATTGGGCTTTGCACCTTTCAGGAAAAATACATTGTCTCCGACTTTGAAATTTTGTTGATTAATTTTTTGGTCGTAATAAGACTTAGATTTTTCTTTAGCATTTACAAAGTTTGTCCTTGCTATTGATTGAATATCATGAAGTTTGGTTATTAGATTTATCATATATTCGCCATATGCTTCCAACTTTTCGTGTGGAAGAGGCGGATCGCTAGAAGTTTGCCTTGCTAGTCGACCGAAAACTAGTTCATGTGGGCTACATTTTGTACCTTCATGAACACTGGTATTTTATGAAAATGTGGCTAATTCAAGCTAATCATCCCACTCACTATTTTTATTGACAAATTGTTTCAGATATTCCGATAAAACGTGATAGGATCTGTCAAGAGATCCATTAGATTGTGGGTGAAAAGCTGTTGTTTTAAATTGTCGAATTCGAAAACGTTTCGCTAAATGTTTCATGAGGTTACTTAGGAAGTTCGTACCGAAAATACAAATGAATTTCTTTACAAAAGCATCAGCAATTGTACTTGCTTGTTGATTCGGAAGAGGTATGGCTAAAGAGTATTTAGTAAGGTTATCTTGAATGGTCAGTATACATTCATTACCTGATTTTGTAATTGGCAATGGAACAACTATATCCATTGAAATTTTTTCAAAAGCTACACCTGGTGTGTCTGTAATTACCATAGGATTTTTGGTTTTTACTCTTACTAGTTTTTTAAATTTTTGAATATTTTTTGGTACCTAAGTCAGCCAGGTTTGGACGATACCTATCACATCAAAATTATCTGAAGTAATGCTAGAATTTAAAAATCTTACGTAAGCATGACAATTTCAGAAGATAAATTGTGAAGTATTTGCGACTAGTCTATCAGAGCCCATGTTCCTTAGTTTTTTTGAATTCTTTTTTTTGGACTTTGAGAATTCTGTTTCTGATTCTTCATCTTCGTATATTTTATTTTTTATTTTTTGTAGATTTTCCACGTTTCTTTTTGACTTCCTTTTCTGGAATTCTGTTTTTGTTGGGCCTTCCGCGTTTCTTTTTTTCTAGGATTGGCGTTTTTTTACTAGTAGGGATTTCTGGATTTTGTAAAATTATTAAATTCTTTTGATTTGTTTGTGAATTTATTTTTCTTGATTTTCTTAATTTTCTAACGCTTTCTTGAAGTTTGTGACGGTCTAAGCACTTCAATCATAATCAAGCAAATAATTTTAATACTTTATTCAAGAAGACAAGCGATGAGTTTTACAGCCTTGCCGTAGCGAAGGTAAACTTACAACTAACGCAGCCATCGGGGCTGCAGGGTGGGTCCCATTCCAGGGCGACTTCCCTTACTTAGTCTAACATACAAAAGAGTCTATTTTAGGAAAACCACATTCCTTTTACGAAACCTGTTACGCCCCCAAGGCTAGATGGTTCTTATTCCTGGAAAAACTTAATTTTTACGCCTTAGCTTGATCATTCGATTTTCTACTAATGGTTCCGTGAATGTTATATTGGAATCAATTACTCATAGAGAAGGTGCGAAAGGTACGTACGTGACTAGGTGTGGCGGTGTTACATTATTAGTTACGTTATTCCTAGTCCAGCATATTTTTACACACACGTTAGGCATACATCTTTTGATTAATTGTACTATACCGCATTCTATTCAGCAATTTTCTATTTCATCTAGTGTTTTACTAGAATCAGTTAAAGTTTCAAGACTAATTTGTTTTTGCAATGGAAGCAGGTGATCTTTCAAAAGGTCGAGCTCAGCTGAAGAAAATGGTATTGTTATATTCTTCCTGTAGCTAGTATGTTTTGAAAATTTTAATGTTTTCTTTAATTTAATTATAATGGACTCGGAGTTAAGAACGCAGTTTTCGTTTAATCGGATCAAATTCCCCTACTTCTTTACTTCTCTTACCTAGTCTAACATACAAAAGAGTCATTTTTAGGAAAACCACATTCCTTTTACGAAACCTGTTACAAGTTCTGATTTTCTTAGAGTTTCTGGATTTCTTGATTTCTTGGAATTTTCTTGAGTTTTTTAATTGATTGATTTCTTAGAATTATCTTGAGTTTCTGGATTTTTTTAGAATTTCTGAATTGATAAATTAGAGTTTCTTTGTACATTTCTTTTTCTTGCTTCCGTACTTTTCCACTAGTTACTACTACATTACACCTTGTGTTTACTTCTTTCTCTGAGTTAGTTGGATTTACTGATTTAGTATGAAAATTTTCTGCAGGTAGATTTTTGGTTTTCTTTATATTCTCTTTGAAGTTTGTGGATTTGGAAATATTTGATAACATTATTATAACAAATTTCGACTTCTGGTCGAAACCCGTGCAAAAACATTAAACTAAATCTTTTTCTAGTGTTTGCTTAAAGGTTTTGTCTAAATCTAATCCGTTATTGATTCTGTGAGCATCATAGATTTGGTCACCGATTTCTTTTATTCGCGTGGCGTAAGATAATATGGCTTCCTTTTCCCACATTAATTACTGCTTAGTTCGCCTTGTAGTTGGTAAGCTGTTTTTAAGGGGCTGTACATTTTTTTTAATCGCTTCACTTGTAATTTTACTCCTTATCATTCTTACTAAATTTTGTTCTACCGTGGGTATTGAGAGGAGCATTTGTTTTGCCTCTTTACAACCTTCTATGCAAAGTGCTCATGGGATGTTATTTCCCTCAAAAATAGGTACTATTTCCAACGCGTCTCTGAGGGAGACTTGTTGATTATTTGGTATAGCCATGTTTAGTTGTATTGTATTTATTAAATTTTCCTCAAATTTTATAAAAGGGTTAGTATTGTTTGTGTATTTTCTGTAGAACCATTAATTGAGGATTGGTTTCCTTACTTACTATTTGTTGCAAATTTTAATGCTTGTATGTGACTTCGAGTGAGTCTTTTATTTTGGTTTTCGTTTGACATGAGGAAGTTACTTATTACGAAAATATTCTTTACCAGGCTTCTAGAAAGTTTTTACGAAGATATATATTTTTTTACGTTTGAGCCACGTTTTTTTATTGATAGTTTTTCCCGAGTTGATCATACTTCTAGGGGGTTCTTACATCCCTCATCTCAATTCTGTCCTTAAAATTGCATACAGATTTTTTTAAATGCTTTTAACTCAGAAGAGTTGCATTTTAAATGATTTATTCTCCATTTTAGTTTAATATCCAATCTAAAGAAGAATGTCAACTAAGCAAGCTAAAATTTTTAATCGCTATGACCGGAAAATAATAGTTAAAAACTGGGATTTTCATTTTTGGTCATTAGTCAAACATCCTGATGAGAAGGTTTGCAATAAAAAGTATTGGAAAATTTCATGCATCCAGGGGTAACGTGAGAAATATTGAAAACTTCTTGGCTCCCCTTCTTCTTCTCCCGTTTTGAATCTCCACAGCAGTAGAAGTTGTCTCTTAAAGTAAATATCTTTCTGTACCTAATCCTGGCTGTAGTGAAAAATAATTTTTTGATTGTTTTATCATGTTTTTATATTTTTGTAATTGATGATATTTGACCCAATCGAATCATTTTACGATTAAGAGATGTATTATTGAGAACAATCCTACTAGATTTTGCAAAATTCATGCTTTTGAAGCCCGTTCTAATTCTTTTAACGACAATTGTTTATTCATATGTAAATCTTATTTTTTTTTATCCTGAAAAATTCAGACCATGAAAAACACAAACATACTTGATGGCATGTTTATCAATATTCTTTATTATTGCAGTTTAGCAAGGAAAATGAAGATATTACTAGCAAATCACCAAAATTTGGAAAGTTGTTGACAGCCGCCCAAATCATCTCAGATGACGTCAACGTCAGATTGGATTAAGCTATCAGAAATCTCTCGTATATTGCAAATGAGCGAAAAATTCTAACAAGCTGACTAGAGCAAGCAATTCTAATTCTGACAAGAAACTGTCACTCCAATTCCCGGTCAGCCAATGGATTCATTTGAAATATCATGAGCGGAATCACTTGATGCATTTTTAACAGTAATATCAAAGGTTAAAAACAAATACACATGTAATCCAGTAGGTGTATCAGAAGAAAAAAGCAAATACTAAACTCGGAAAAGTCACTACTTTACGTCTTAAAGGTTTAAAGTTGTTAAAAAAATATTACGGCATTATTGTTAGGAGTTATAATCCAAATGGATTGGAAATGGAAATTGTTTCGCTCTCTGAGGTATTTAATGAGTTGAATTTAGTTTTTATGTATAAACATCTCTTTTAAAATGTAGGTTAAGTTTTGCCGTTAAAATTTTTTTTTTTGGTTTGTTTAAACTTTCTAAACCGTTGTCTGCCATTTGTGAAGGTAAGTGAACTTTTCTCCCAACTATTAAAACGAACCTGTCACAATACCTGGTGAGAAAAACAATATTGGTTTATACCAGGCAACTTGTTTGATTAGAAAAAACCAAAATATATTTATAAAAACGGGAATACATGCTGATTCCAAAGTAGCAGCAAAAGGGTTTTGAACTAAATGATAACAACGGAATTCTCTCTCTTCTTATTTAAAAATGGGAAGAGAAAATAATTAGAAAATTCGCTTCGTGTTAAGAAAAATAAAATGTACGATCGCGAAACAGACACAATCAATTAATTACAATCCAGTTACGCGTCGCCAATTCGCGATTCTATCTCTCGCTTCTGTGGGATCAAATCTCCTAAAATATATACTGATATAAATTTACGTAGGGAAAAGAGCAAAACGAAAAAGTTTCAGATAAGAGTCACTGTGGACCAAGAACTCAGTGATAATTCCGTAACCAGGGGATTTTTAATAAAATATTATTTTCGAATTAAAGGTTTGAAGTTAAAGGAAAAGTGAGGTTCAATTTAAGGACAATTGGAAACCAGAATTTGTAGATAATATATCTTTTGGAATTTTGCTTCATAATGAATTAGTTTGTTTTAGGTCGTCATAGCAGGATTGGAACCGACGTGCATACTCGGTACCAACTTCCTGAACAGGGCAAACTAAAAGTCGATGAATCCAAAAAAATCATAATTCAATTTATGGGATGGATAAGTCGAAACATTCATATTAAAAGTAAAAATAAAATTAAAGGGGTAATTATGAATAAGATCTCTGAGTTCTGGAACCACGTAAAGTGAGATAGGCGAATAAAGTTACAGAAGATATATAATTTTTTACGTTTCAGCCAAGTTTTTTTATCGATAGTTTTTCCCGAGTTGATCATACTTCTAGGGGGTTTCGTACACTTGTCGAGTTCTTACATCCCTCACCTCAATTCTGTCCTTAAAATAGCATACAGATTTTTTAAAATGCTTTTAACTCAGAAGAGTTGCATTTTAAATGATTTATTCTTCATTTTAAATTAATATCCAATCTAAAGAACAACGTCAACAATGCAAGCTTAAATTTTTAATCGCTATGACCGGAAAATAATAGTTAAAAACTGGGAGTTTCATTTTTGTTCATTAGTCAGACATCCCGGGTAACGTGAGAAATATTGAATACTTCTTGGCTTCCCTTCTTCTTCTCCCGTTTTGAATCATTTTACGATTAAGAGATGTATTATTGTGAACAATCCTGCTAGATTTTTCAAAATTCATGCTTTTGAAGCTCTTTATAATGCTTCTAACGACAATTGTTCATTCATGTGTAAATCTTATTTTTTTCTTTTTTATCCTAAAAAATTCAGACCATAAGAGACAAACATACTTGATGGCATGTTTATCAGTATTCTTTATTATTACAGTTCAGCAAGGAAAATGAAGATAATAAAAGCAAATCACCAAAATCTGGAAACTTGTTGACAGCCGCCCAAATCAACTGAGATGACGTCAACGTCAGATTGGATTAAGCTATCAGAAGTCTCTCGTCTATTGCAAATAAGTGAAAAATTCTAACGTAAAACTTGGCCTTATTTTTGAAGACTGTGGAAAGGCTCGCAAGTGGCATCGAAGGCATCAAAAGTATAATAGATTTGTATGTTATGCAAGAAACTGTCACTCCAATTCACGATTAGCCAATGGATTCATTTGAAATATCATGAGCGGAATCACTTGATGCTAAGGAAAAACTATAATTCTTATTTTTACTTTAATTGCTTTAATTACTCGTAGAATTTTTAACAGTAATATCAAAGATTAAAAACAAATACACATGTAATCCAGTAGGTGTATCAGAAGAAAAAAGCAAATACTAAACTCGGAAAAGTCACTGCTTTACGTCTTAAAGGTTTAAAGTTGTTAAGAAAATATTACGTCATTATTGTTAGGTTTCTAGCTTCGATTATTCACACAAGTGTTTTAAGTACTATTGATAATAAAGAGTAGCAGTATTATTTATTTTGTTTATTAATAATTTATTATAAGTATTGTTTCTTTATTATTATATTGGTAGTATTAGTACATGGGTCACTCTCAAAGATTCTGGGATGAGATTCTAGAAAGGGCGAAGCGGAAAATTTCTAAAATTGTTCTTTACAGCAAGTGTTTAAATAGTTTTAAAGGATTCACGTTAAAAACATTACTTTTTCTTATTTATTTCAAAATCCTTCATAGTGACCTAAGTATTAATAATGCCTGAAAAGAAGTACTTCCATGCGTGTAAAAAGATAAGAAAAACTTAATTGATTATTAAATTGATTAGAAGGAGGTACTGCTAAGCACGCTAAACGTAAAAAATACTTAACTAAACAGAAACGTCGAAAAAGCTTAAAAAATCATGCGTGTGCATAAAAAATATGCACTTTATTTAATTCTGTAGATTAAGTGCCAGGTGCTTTAATGGAGTCTCCTGTTAGATATTAAGATGTTTTTGAATCATACAATGTGAATTAAAATGGAAATCAATAATATATACACAGATCTTGTTTCAATCTTGATTATAAATATGTTTCCAAAATATCATACATATCACTTGAATAGAGGTTTTTGCATGCTTGTCCAAATTTGATCATTTTTTTTTATTCTCAGACTTAATAATCTCTTAATGATTTAATTTAATTTCAAAATTATTTCTTTAACCTTATAAGAATTGAGCACAGATTTCTAGTAACGCATGGTGCGGGCGCGACGTGCAGTTCAATCCGGCGTGCGCCGACATATTGCCCCACAGTTTCAAAATTTTTGAAGTGTTTAAATTTTGGAACAGTGACAGGGGCCATGTTTTAGGAACTTTTCATAGAAGGCTCTTGATTTAAAAGTTATTTTTGTTACAATTTTGAGAAAAAGAACTATCATGAAACGACGGGTAGTAGGGCCAAATCTCAAAGTAGAATTTCCTCATTTTACTAAATAAATACTACAAAGAATTGCATCTTTTTAAGTTAAGGGGGCCTATTTATGCATCTAGGTTTCTGGCATATTAATAATTTATGTTATGTTCACATAAAAAGAATTCCCTTGTGCAATTGTTTTTTTGTAACTCTTGAATGGATTTTGTTACGATTTTTACATATTTTGAAACAAATTTAAATGTATTGAGTATACTGATTTTTATACAAAACAATATATTTTAACGTGATAAATAGCGTTGAACTTTTTGTGTCCTCTTGCAGAATCATAACAGAAGACAGAAATAAAATAGAGAGTTTTTTTCATTATCTAAAATTTTCAAAAATTGGTGAAAAACGTAACTATTTTGTGGAATGTTTGTATTTTTTGGCAGAAATCTAATTTTTTTGTTTAAAAAAGTTGAAAAGCCTTTCAGTTTGGAAACAAAATTTTATATTTTTTAACTAAAAAATCAACACTTTGCAACATTATTTTTGTCCTTTAAATAAGAGAGTGATTGTTTGCATAACATAAGAAATGTGTTTTTAACTCATTGTTGTAATTGCTTCAAAAATATAATTAAAAAAATAATTAATTTTTTTCCGTAAATTTTTTCTCAATATCCTTAAAAATTCGTTTTGAAAATTTCAAGGGAAATAATCATATCTAAGATTCGCTAAGAGTCTGGAAATATTGCAATTTTATGCAACTTTCGATATGTCGCAAATTTTTGATATAATCTTGTTCATGTATTAAAATTTGTAAAGGAAATGCATCTTTTCTGAGAAGATAACAAGCTTATTAAAGGGTAAATAAATTAACTTATAATTTCTCGAAAAAAATCTGAGAAGTAAAAAAAGTATGTATTCCGGGGGTTTACTGTGAACTAAATTTTTTTGGAGCCCACGTGAGTAAATCAATGTCCATATCTTTAATGTATGAAAACGATGAAACTGGAATTCCATAGTTCGTTTTCAAACACTACAATCTGTAGAACTTTAAAAGAAATTAAAATCAAACGTCTTAGAGAGTCTATTTCATTATTTCGCGTGGTCAACACCACCATCTGAAAGGGCCGATTCAATCATCTCAGAGATCTTAGAGTGTCTATTAATTATCCCACATGTTTTCTATATAGAGAGCTACGTACACTCGAATGCCGAACGTACGAGAGGTTCGGGAATCGTGATCTCCGAACACACGAGCGTGAAAGGGTCTCTCATTCCTACAACGTATAGATTTCGGGGGTAATGCGTGAGAACGCACACAGGCGCACTTGCGCGCGACTCTCGAAAAGGGTGGGGACATAGAGAAGGGAATTCCACACACTCCTGTGGAATTGGGACGCTCGTGTCTGTGGAACGCTCGTGACTTTAAACCTCGCAGGTTCGGCATTCGAGTGTACATAAGACTTTTTGAACGAGCATTCTACTTTTTTATTGATAATTTAAGCCACAACTATACTTTTTAGTTGAAAATTCTTCTCTTTTGGTACAAATATCATTTTACGGTCTAGGATTTCGTTTTTTGGTAAATACATCAAATTTAATTTCTTTTTCGATTAAACAATCTTTATTTGTTGAAAATTCGTCTTTTTGGTATCAACCATTATTTTGGTATACATTTCACCTTTTTTATTGAAATATAAACTACGACACCTGCAGACTATATTTACAGATGAACAACCTCCTCAGGAAATAGTTTAACTTTAAAGGTAACATTTATGCGAATTTCATTTTTGGATTTCACTGAACGACGTAAATATTTTTGAATTTTGGGGTTTTTTGGGCTTTCAAAAATACCAGCAACCAATTTGAAAAACCATCCCTACTAAAAATAAAACTGCCCCTTATGTAAAAATTTAAATTCGGAAGTAAAAAAGAAATACGAGAATTTTAGACTTATTTTGGACTACGGAATTCACGAAAAAAATTATAAAAAACTACTACCATGTTCAAAAAATAACCCCCTTAACAAAAATAAAACTAATTGAAGAGAGTTAGCTATTCTTACGATATTGTAAACGCACATAATTATCTGTGATATTTTATGTAAAATCTATAGTTTAAAATTAGCTTATCATTTCGAAACACGAAAAAATGGCTTGCTAATTAATTTGTGTATAACATTATTAACAATGTTTTTTGCTTTTAATCAGTGAAAATTGTTTTTAAATAGTAATAATTAATCTATCACTTTTTTTTATGAATTTCAAGGTCTTAGATGAAATGCTCTCTCGGAAAATTTTACCAACAAAAATAATTTTTAAAGTGACGAGCTGTTCAATTAATATTTATAAATAAAATCTGAACTGAAAAAACAGAACCATTTAACGGTTGCTTCTGAGCAATTTCATGCCAAATCATCTGAATAATTGCCACTATTTTCAGTAATTTTAATGAAAATTGTAGTATCCGTTCTATTAGGTATTTAAAGAGAAACCCTAATATAATTTTTGAAAAAATCACAAAACTTAGGAGATTCCAAACTGAAAATTGTGTTCCTTTTTTCCTAAACTCTTATAACTTTGGTGGTTTTAATGTTATTAACGTACACATTTTTTAATTATTCGTAAAAGGGCGCAGTTTTGAAAAAATATTACGCACGTGCGTGCATCATGTGTCGCATTATGCACGCATATTGTTATCTGGAATCAAAAAAGCTGAACATAATTTTTTTTAAATAAGTACATTTAAAAAAATTGAAAGTTGTCTTTACGTTTCAAAACTAAATGAGAATGATCTAGCAGTTTTTTTTTTTTACGGAAAATTGATAGAAAATTTATAAACCCTTGAAATAAAATCTTACTTGGAAGAGTTTAATTCGTAAACCTGAACCTCAAGGGCCCCATTTTTTCTGTTGTACAAGAAGCAACTATATAAGGCACTTTTATTCAGTTAAGTGTTGGGGCTCCTTCTTGACAGTTCTGTGTCAAAGTTGAGTAGATCTCGTGCAGAAATCTCCCGATTTTGAACGCAATACCGATCTGGCCTCGATCAGGTTTCACGATCTCGCCCTGATCAGTAGAACCCTGTGGCCCATACTTGGATCCGACCGGACCAGACTGATGTTCCACTAAAACGCCATCTTCATGCACTCTTAAAACTAACCCTGCTTGTTTTTTTTTTTGATACTGCAGAGAAATTTGAATATTACTTGTTTATAATCAGCACTAGCCAGTATACCTCGAAACCTCAAAACCTGAGTGAGTAAAATGAAATTAAGTGATTACTCTCTGCGGCTTATTGAAACCTAACCTCAAATAAATGATTAATCAATTAAATGATCGTTTGTCAATAAATATAAATGAAATAAGTATATATAATAATGTAAGTGTGTCGGAAATTAATATTCTTCAGTCTGTTCAATTTATAAAATTAGCATATTTAAAATTAGATCAGTAAAATATTATTATATGAAGAAATTTATCGAGAACTTTTGTTTTCAATTGTTATTTAAAAACTCACGGTTTTTTAATTTAATTTAGGGTAGCATTTGAAATGAGAGTACCATCCACTGGTTTTGAGTTTGCTTAAATTAAATCTTTAATCGCAAAATTCATACATTGGATTATAATGAAACTAATCGGGTATTTTATCGGTATTTTAAGTTAAAATTACAGTAGGACGGACACATAAAGAATAGGTTTTGAAAAAAAAAATGCTTAATTATACTGTTAAGATTCCTAAGAATATTGTAGATGGTATAAGTGGCGCTTAAAAGGGTTTTTCTTATGAAAAAGATGTTAAATAATCAGAAATATATTTTTTAATCATTCATAGTTCTTGCAAAAAATATGTTTGTCCATACAATTTCTCAGAAAATTCAAAAAAAAATACGATCCTAATAAATTATACTTAATTTTTTGGCCAAAATATTCCCTACAACTTGACACTTTCTAATTTTATCAAACGATTTTCAGTTGGTACTTAAATAATAAAAATTGTCTAAAAACAATCTACAGTTTACCATTTATAAACATTTTTCTTTTAATAAATTTAATTTTCTGTAAATTTTTTTATAGACAAAAAACTTTTACAATAAATAAAAATTGTTGAACAAAATATATTTTTGTTTATTTAATATATTATTTCCAGAAAATAATTTATTTGCATTTCAATTAGGATTCATGATTTTTGTCTAATGGGCATGTTTATAAGTTGAAATTCCATTATTTATAATTAACAAGAAAAATAATATTTGTGAGCATTTTAAACTGCGCGCGAATAGCAAGCAATTAGAGGCCGAATACGTCGCATGCGCAGTTAAATAAGTAGCTCTCGTTGGGATCATCTCTCAATTGTGTTACGTCTGAAATTCTGCTGGTGCCGATGTATTCCGCTGGTCCCAACGGCTACTTTATTTGAATTAAAAGCCAGGAATCGTCAATATTTAGTCAAGGGAAATTAGAATTAATGTATTAAATGATTTCATTCAACGATGTTTAATGCAGTGATGCCAGTCGGGGCCGCCTGCGCGCGCATCATTTTGACTTACCACTGGAGAAATTCTCCCATTGGTCAAAC
>JAAAKG020137369.1:0-12924 GCA_010014905.2 Druon quercuslanigerum
TAATGTATATCTTTCTATTCTTTTTTTTACTTCGTCAGGTAATAATTAATGAAAGTTAACAAAAAAATGTCTAAAAAATTTAATCTTGATCATAAGAATCTTCTCTTAGATAAGTGCTATAAAGTTGTGGTTTTTTTTATAAAATCTATAACTTTGCTCCGTTGTTTTAGTTATTAAAAAATTATAAATTAACATTAGAGAAAATAATCTTTTAAAATATCTCCTTTTTTGTGAATATATTTTGCTGAGATAAAACAGATATTTGAAATCTGTTTCAAATTTTCTGCACGGATCATATTGAATACAATCACCTTTTTAATCAGTTACTGAAAGACTTCGGTAAGGTGTCAGAAAAGCAGCAATTGTCTAATTACTTGCTAATTGTGTTGAGAAATGTTAAGTTGCAACTCGATTCAGATAATATTAAGGATTCTGAATAAAATTTACAAAAACATTTTTTTTCCTAAGGAAAATACGTTTTTAACTTTAGATAGGGTTTGCGGCACCTCTAAATTTCTTTTTTTTATGTATGGATTTATTTTTGTGTGGATTCAAAAAATTTCCGGCTGGTATTTATAAAAATTAAGAAAAAATATTTTTTTTGGACCACCCTAGGCATTTGTCTTTCAGAAAGACAAGACTTCGATATAGTAAGCATGTCTTGAACAACCTAGGCATACTAGTAACCTGATCGGTAAGACGTGTACGGACTAATCGTATCCACGGCGATGTTCGACGACGGCTGCTCGATTACTCGTTTACCCATCAGACGACCTACTGGGTCTGCCTGGTGTACTTTCATTTTCTGACAAGTTTAGCATGCTCGGACTTCCTTTTAACATCATTAAACATCCTGGCCCAATAGTAAAGCAATAAAAGACGCTGGAAAGTTATATTTACCCCAAGGTGTCCAGACGTCGTAGTATCGTGTGCTTGACTCATTGCTTTGCTTCGAAGTTCCAATGGCAGGATAGTAAAAATTGATAATTAAAAATTAATAATAATGAATAGAAATTAATAATAATATTAATATTAAATAATTATTTGCTATAACCGGTGGCAAGGTTGATTCAGAATCGATTTCTTGTCCCTGATATATTCTCCAAATACAAGGCCTAAGTCTAATGTCAAAAACGAATAATTCGGCAAAATCATGACCAAACAAAACTTTACAATCGAAAGTTGGTGCAAAACGAATAAGCAACAATTTGCTTAAACCTAAGAACTTAAGAGGTAAGTTAACTTGTCTGGCAGTTTTCTCAATCGTCCCGTGAGGATCCATAATACCCGGATAGGGTCGATCCGCTAGTTTCTCAAGTAATTCTCGAAAGCATCCAAAGCTGACTTGGCTCTATAAGTGCAGCACGAACCTGGATCAAAGAGTCCGTGTAGTGACCGACCATCGACACTAACTGTAATAAACAGGCGCCGTTACAACTTATATAGAGAATGATTGGACCTTGTTGCCATTCACCATTATTCGTTTCCCGGCCTGGGTCCGGAACATCCCCTGTAGTTCGATGAAATTTGACCGGGTTTGCCACATACGTAGCAAAACGTAGTTCCTGCGCTCTGTAATTCCAACAAACGCCGCGCTCCCCTCTTGAAGTGACACTAGCGGTAGTGCACACTAACGGGGCTGGCGTTAGAGGATTTGCTGCTCGCACATTGGAACCCATCACAGCAGTCGGAAGATTCGACGCTTCAAAGGTCTGGGTACTCAGTGGAGGATAACTGAAATTATCTGGCATCAGGGGTGCCTGAAAAACACCTGGATATGAGCCATAACTAAAATAAGGCGGATAAGCGTGGAAAGTAGGGTTCGTAACATACGCTTGTGGTACTTCAGGAATTCGAAAATAGCGACACTTTTGCCATTGATATTTTTACCACGACATCTGCTACGTCGCATTTTGTTAATATTTTTAATATTTCCGCTCGCTCTGTTAGGCAAATTCGGGTAAAATGCTTTCTTGTATGGGTGGAGGGGGTAGGCACGCTTTGCTGCTCATTTTGGATGCTTCGAACCTTTCTTTAGCATCTTCTAATTCCTCAGAAGAACGATACTCCGTTTTAGGAAGAGCCTCTAAATACTTAGAGTCAAATTATTTATTGCCATCTGCAATTGCTCCCTTTCCGACATCGGAGGAGCGAATTGTTGAAAAATCATGCGAATGTTCAGCAAAATAGTCTCCTATAGTTTCCTTTGGACCCTGCGTCCTTTTACGCCCCTCGTTCATGACTCGCATTTGAAAATTCATTCCCCCATACCTACGTCTAAAAGAGATGGTGAATTGTTGCAAAGTATCCCATCTCTCCCGGTCAAATATATCCGACAAGGAACTGCTTTTTCTACACTCATCGATTCGCGTCAAGAATTCTTCACGCTTCTATCACGCTTTCCGTTGTAACTAATATTCCATTTTCTTACGATCGAGTGAATATCATCCCTACTCCTTTTACATAAACCTGTTGGAGATCCGCTCACAGGGTTAGGGTGTGACATTTGTGTCAAAAAGGGGCTACCTAAACGACTGCGTGGAACATTATTCAGGTGGAAAGGGTTACTCACAAGCGAAAAAATCTAAAAACGGGTTAGTGTTAGGTATAGAAGCCGAAGCGTAACTTGCATTCGAGTTGTTTTTTCCCCCTATCAGTGTTTCAAAATGAGACTTCGAGACATTCGAAATATTTGGACACATGCAAGTTATCACGACTACCGCCAGCTAGATGAAAATCCTGAACGTAGGCTGTCATCTTTGATCTAGTGGACTGGACTACGCCTTGAAGGGTCGAAGAGATCATAGTCCGGCTACTGGCGGGGGTAACCAAAGGGGTCACGAATGCGCATGGAAAAAACGTGACAACAACTCCCAATTTCTTGCAAATGTCACGCTGCTGACGTTTGTAGTCTGTGCGGATAGCGGTCCCGGAACCGGGTGTGTATCATAACCGGTAGGGGAAAAGGGGTTTTGTGCGTGTGACGTAATCGTATGGGCGTCGAGAGTACCTTGTGGGCTTGCTATATTCGCGAAATGTGAAACCCGTAATGTCTCCATCTCGGCAGACAAATTCCACTCCCTATTCTCGTCCCACGACTGATGCATCTGACGCAATGCTGATGGAACCTCGTCAGACACCATGGATAGGCTGAGATACCGTAAAATTCTCCGAGTTCCTCCACCGACAGAGAACTTGCCCAGTTTATAATCGAGTCGCTCGTTTCCACCCACAATCAGCCGACGTTGATGGTAGAATTCTCCATGGTCTAGAAAGAAACACTCTAATCTTGAAATATTCGACCAAATTCCGAAAATGCCTCCTCTATTTCCGAAATCGCAAAAACTTCCTAAATACCACATACGATAAGATTCTGAAAAATCCTATTGCATTTCCGAAATCGTGAAAATAAAAAAACTCCATAAAGATCCTAAAACTCCGAAATAATTCAGTATCTCTAGACGAATTCCCGAAAATTTCTAAATGTCCAAAATTTCTTAAAACTTACCGAAACTGTGTTGAATTCGCAATAATTTTCTCGACATTAGTAGTTTAAAAAAACTTTCCAGTCGGCACAAAATTTTGCGACGTCTTTACCACATCGTTATGGCATCTTTACTTTATCCTATGCTCATATCGTTAAGATGTCCTTAAGATATCTTAAAAGGATGTCGCAAAATTCTCGTAAAGATATCGTAACGGTGTCATAAAGACGCCGCCAAATTTTGTGCCCATTGGTTTCAAAATTTGGTATCATTAACCGTAACTGTCGCGAAAATTGACTAAACTAAATTTTTTGTTTAGTTGCTAGATTAAAAAAAGAAATTCCGAACGCTGTATCATATGGTATTAAACAAATTTAATACGGCTATATTGACAACGCAGCAATAATCATATTAGTACAACATAAATATTCAAATAGAAAAAATGGCCGTACGACAGCTAACCTTTAATTAGCCAGACTGGATCGTTTCAGTTCATGAAAAATGGTGTCCCAGTCATGATATTTATCTGCCCCACGTTGGATACCACTTTTTTAAACAATTTTTTCAGCTCTGTGGGACGCAAAGCGGGGAGCATCTTACAAATGTGGCTTGCAAAAAAGTAACGAAATGTTGTTACCTAGGTGAAAGGCACCAGACGCCTCCTCTGCGTCACTCCAAAAAAAATTGCTCAGAAAATTAATTCATAATAACAGAATTTAAATGGCTATTTCTCACTAATTATTTCTTATCTTAGAATAGAGAAAACTGTAAGGGCGAGAAAAACATCATGATACTGAATTTAAATGAAATAAAATATTTACAATCGTTTATTTTAAAAGTTAAAAGGTGGTCTGACGGGCATGAACTATGAGGGTGTTCATTTCGTAACACTAACGTGTCCCAAAATCTAAGAAATCACTAACTGGCCATACCGGCCATTTGCTAATATACCAGTTCCTTGGCGCGTGAATCCTCGCTGGCTTCGGTAAAAACAACGTGCCTCATTTCCGACATGATTCTGTTCGTACAAAAGAAATACAGAAACCGACAAAGAAAACCGATCGAATCTCAACAAACCGTCTATCACACAAAGATTAATTATCCATAACAACTGCAGGTAAGAAAACGTTCACTACGCTTACCTGCATTCACGTAGAGCTTCAAATAAAGTAATCCAAGAAGAAGGGTATAAAATCTTCTCAGGCCAATGTGACAGAAGTAAAGCTCATCGGTGCGACGATGACTCTCTGTATTTTTCGCTCCTCTCGGCTTCCCCATTTCTTTCCTTCCTGCCAGATTCCTTCACCGTCAGGTGCTGCCATCTTTAACTTAGTATCCGTTAGCCACCCTGTGAGAGTTAACCGGGTGTCCCTCAGCAAGTGTGCCGGCTCAAATATATGGCAAGATGGCTTCGCCCATTGCTTTGACAGGTGTCGATGGAGTGGGTCCCGTAACTGAATAGTGTACCTGCGTCTGCAGGTTTTCTAGTTGGTTCGGTAGTGACACGTGTTGTGAGGTGAGATGATTTTGGAGAGGATAAAACTCCTGAAAAAAATGTACACAGAAATATGTAACCTAACCTAAATTGGGTTTATTTGGCTGATGTTAGCCATGGTTATTTTGCGATTCAGTTTTGTGAAATGATTTTATAAAATCTGGGTGGAGGATCCATAACTGGTGGCAGGTCACCACGTTACAAAGGATAGGGTAGAGAGAGAAAGCAGTAAAGATAAATTAGATGTAGAATCCATTCTGAAAAACCCGATAATGTTTAGAACATCAACGATAAAATAATAGAAGTAATACAAACGAACGAAAAGGAGAAGAAAGAAAGAGGAGAGGAAATAAAAGAAATAAATTAGGAACAAAATGGCCGAACTTAGTAAAGAGATGCGAAAATGCGAAGAAGTTAGGAAAAATTTAGAAAAAAAGATCCTGAGCTTACAACAAAGATTAGAGAAACAGGATGAGCATAATAAAAAGGTAGCACCGTTAGAAAGTAAGATAGCAAAGATGGAAAAAGGCGGATGTTTTAGGGAAATAGAAAAGAAATTAGAAAGGAAAGAAACAGATAAAAGATTATTCAATAAAAGGGTATAAGATTAAAAGAAAACAAATTAAAGGAAGGAATGGAAGATACGCTAAAAATGATAAATGCCAAATTAGGGATAGAGGAAGTGCGAAGTGCAGGAAAGGCGATGACGATAAAAAATGGTACGAGTGAAACTGATGAATTGGGATCATAAGAGGGAAGTAACGACAAAAAAGGATGGTATGCGGAAGCTTGAAGAGAATAGAAGATGAGTTTATATGAGTACAAAAGAATGTGCAGTTCAAGTCAAGGCAAATATCGGTAGAGAAAAGAAATAAGGGAAAACGGCGTGGGTTAAGTATGGAAGAATACAGACAGAAAATGTATGGTGGGATCGTAAGGAAAAAAGGGGAGATTTAGTAAGAAATTATGTGCCGGGAAACTAGCAGAGAAATAAGCGGTAGACAGGAAAATAATAAATAGGAAGAAACAAAAAGAGACGGAAAAAATATTTTATGGATTTCCTAGTGGGCGTAGAGAGAAAAGCTAAGAAAGGAGGGTTAAAGATAATAGGGATGTGATGCTGATGCCAGCATTATATAAAGTATATGCAGCTGTTTTGTTGGACAGAGATTAAACAGAAAAGGATGAAGAACATGAAACAGGCAATGATAAAAATATTTATGGATTTCAGGGCGACGCTTGACTCCTTGGACTAATTCAGGATAGAAAAATTTATGGTGAAAAAGGTGCTACGAGAAAATGACGGGGAGGAACAGGGAGACTGAAGGGTATAATGTTAGAAGAAGTAGAGGAGTTTCAATACTTAGAATATGCCTTGAAAAAGTTTAAAATAATGGAGCCCCTTAAGGAGAAAGGTCGAAAATAGTGTCAGAGGCAATGAAACGATTATGGGGAATAGAAAAAAGAAGATTCGGAAAAGATTGAAGAAGAATGTGGTTATTTGATGTGCTGGTATGGTTGGTATTACTTTATGGAGATGAAAGGAAAGAAAAGAGGTTGAGATATTACAATAAGGGTGTATAAGTTGGACGCTAGGAGTAGACTGGAAGAAGCTTGGATATATGGTGACAGAAGAAGTGAACACAAATAAATTATGTACTAAAGTGGGAAAGAGGACGTGTCAATTTTAGACGAAGCTAAGAAAGGGAAAGGAAGGGGAGTTAGCCAGAGAGTATTTAAAGGAGTTGAAATAAAGAAGAATAAGAGCGATGTAACAAACAAGATGGAAATAAGAAAGGAAGGGATTTTTTAGTGCTAGACATTTAGAAGAGCGAAATGGAATAAGTTATGAAGAATTAGAGGGAAGTAACAGGGAAAGACAGTTAATGGAAACATGAGGAATAATTGAGGAATAAGAATATAGTGAATTGTATGAGATGTTAAGTAGAGAAGGAGTACCAAATTATTTAGGAAAGGGATTGGAAGGGAGAAGATGGACCAGGGTAGCTAGCTACTGATTGAGTAACGAGGTCAGGGACGGAATTTATTGAAAGAAGAAAGAGAACAGACAATGCATAAAATATGAATGGAAGAAGGAAACATGTAAGCATCCATGGGAAGAATGTAGCAGAGGAATGGAAGATAAAGAAAGTTGGCAAGAAAGTGTGGCAAAGATTATAGGGGAGGACGGAGTAGGGGGGGGGGGGGGAAAAATTAAATGGGCTCTAACGGGGCGAATAAGAAAGAATAAAAGAATGGACGTGCAAAAATGACTAAATAAGCATGAGATCGAAGGGAAGTGAAAGTAACCAAAAAAAGAAATGTAAGTTGCTTATATTAGAAGCGTAAAAATCTGTAAGTAATGATTATGTAATGGCGTAATATAATTAATATAATTAATAAACAAAATGAGTTAAAATTAAAATCAAATTAAACAAATTATTCAGTAATTTTTTCATTTTTATTACAATTTTACATAACATGCAGAAGTTTTTGGTAATACAGAATTTCTCGGTTATGTTCCGCATCCTCTTCAAATACGGTAATTTCCAAGTTTTTCAGCTTGTGCGATTAGACTAGTTCAATCTAGATCTCCTACTGAAGGAAACATTTGTTTACCAGTTTGTCTAGATTGTACGAAGTTTAGGACTTGTTTAGTTGTATATTGCTACACCTTTTAATCCATTAATACATTTCACTGCTGCCCAGAATCTTTAGCAATTTTTGCGTCTTTATCCTATTCAAATGTTTCAGTTTGTTTAGATTCCTAATTTTCTTGAGCCGTTGTTTTGGGAATGTAAGATTATTATGCGTTTTATGCTTTCTTATGTTTTGAGCCTTTTAATTTTTTTCACCGTTTTAGCTTGAATAGCCTGTTCGACTTGATTATCCTTGAGAACTAGATAATCCTGTTAAGATTTTTTCGCCTGCTCAGATTTTATAGACTTCACAGCTTTATTTGTCTGCTCAGATTTTTCAGAATTTACAGTTTTTGCAAAGTCAATGTCTCCAGATTTCTCAGTTTGCGCAGAGTCATACTTGTGAGGTTTGACGAAATATGTTGTTCGCCTAACAAAACGAGAAGAAGATATATCTCCAACGATGTGTTCGAGCAAGAAGTGCCACAATTAGGGGTGTCAAAACGACTTTTTTCATGGGGGGGCTCACTGAAATTTTTTTCAAAAATATAAATTTAGAATAGGTATTAGGTTTATTTTATTATTATGTTTATTTATTTAATGGGTTAACTTAAGCCTAACCAGCCCACACAGCTCCGACGCCTCTGACCACAATTAATAAAAACACTTTCCGAGGAAGACAGGGCCGTAAAAAGAAAACAAAGATTTATGAAAAAATATCTTGTTTTTGTTATGCTATCGTTGCAGTGGAAAAAATAAGTCACTCGTGGGATGTTTGGTCGCGAAGCCCCGTAAATGAAGGAAAATCATTTTAAAGAGTGTTAATCTAATTTTTCATTCACACGATACGAAAAAAAGTCTAGGCAAGAAAAATGTTGCTTTTTGAAAATCGAAAATTCAAATGTTGACTTAATTGACAACAGTTGCTCGCCCAAAAAGGATAGAGAAATTCCTTACGTATAACTTTCAGTAAGGAGTATTAGGTTTTCTTTCATTCGTAAAAAATCAGATTAAAAAATAAAAATGTTAATTTTTGGAAAAACGACATAAAATTCAATAAAATGTTTAATAACAATTTCTCTTGAATAGGATGAACACTTTTTTTAATTATAAAAATAAGATAATGAAAATACTTTTGTTTCAATACCAATGCATAGTAAGAATTGTTATAATATACATTTATTGAAATGGTAGATTTTTCAGGGTAGCTGAGAATAAAAATTAGTACAAAATAAAGAGCAAATATTACATTAATCATGATAAATAGAATTTTTACATTAATTTTCAACATCTGAATAATCTATTTTAGGCCCAGGTAGAGAAATAAATATAGTATACATTTATAAAAGCGTTGAAAATAATGTAGATTTGTTCCTTAAATCCGAATGAGGTTTAACAAAAGAGAATTAACCATTATCAAAATAAAGTTGTCGAAGCTTTGACCTTTAATGTTAAAAGACCTGTGCTCCAATGTGGGAAAAATACAAAGCACGAGAGCGTAACGCGAGGTAAATACATTACCGAGCGCCCTAGGCGCGCTCAAAGTTACGAGCGAAGCTTGCTGTTCGCGATGAAAACATTCCCGTGCAGCGGGAAGAGTTTAACGAATTTTAAACCAAAACCATTTTTAATGATATCTAAAGAAGTAGAAGTTTCAACAGTTAAGTAATATTTGCTACTAAGTTTTTGCATATGCAATATACTATATAGTAAGCCGAGATAAATTTAAAAGATGCATATTTTAAAGTTAAATACGAAATAATCTATGATGTTAAAACTTTGGCCCCCTTCATGACATATACTGTATTTTTTTGGTAGAGACGGGCGAAATGGAAAGCGTGTTCTTTTGGTGGGGGATTCAGCGTAATCTCTCTTTTCAAGTCGGCGAATCAAGCACCTGTAAGGGCACTAAAAATGAAATTTGGTACTTAGCCATTCTTACATTTTCTGATTTCTATAAATTCGAAAACTTTGGAGCACTTTCGGATCGCGAAAATAACCTTAAACAAACGGTAAAAACAGAGCTTTCAGAGCTGTCACTTCACACATCGCCAGTTTCCACCATTTTATATTCCTCGCTGTGTAGCTACGCATGCGTTTCCACTTTGTTTCTCTAGTACATAATATTGAATCCAATACCCTAACACCGCTGTTATACTGCAAAGTCCAACATTATAAATGCGGGTCCAAGCACGTATTTTAAATTCTGTAGTATTCAAACGAATTCTTAGAATGCAAATAATGAAAAGAATACAAATAATTTCAATCTTCGGTGGCATTTGGCATATTTTTAAAAATATGTGAGTCTTTTTCGTAAAAACGAGACTTTGTCTCGTTTTACTACTGAAAAAAACTACTGAAAAAAGGATTTAAATCAATTTCAATGATGCGGCTGGAAGTAATTCATTATTTCCTGAATATAATAGGAAGTTTAAATAATTAACAACTTTTCTGACTTTTGGCCCCTTTTTAGAATTCATAAGAGTTTAAAGTTAAGATGTGATGATTCCTTGATCAACGAAATATGCCAAAAAGTTAAAAAAAATCAATTCCCAATATGTCACTGGAAGCAATACATTATTTTCCGAACATCATGAGAAGTGTAAATAATTTCCAGCTTTGGTGGTATTTGGCATATTTTAAAAAATAGGTAAGAACTTTTCGTCAAAATAAGACCTTTGTTTTTTATCTTAGCTATTTGAGAAACTACCGAAAAAACTTTTAAACTGTAAATGTCAATCATTCGACTGAAAGTAACGCATTGTTTCCTAAAAATACAGGACATTTTTCATAATTCCAAGCTTTACTGCTATTTGACCTATGTTTTAAATGTAATAAGAGTTTTTCGTTAAATTGAGAACCTATCTAATGATTTTCGCGTTTGAAAACTGAGCAAAACAGTTTTAAAGCATCAATTCCAATCATGTCACCGGAAGCAATGCATTATTTGTTGAACATCAGGAGAATTGTGATTAATGTCGAACTTCGGTGGCATCCCGTGCAGAAATCGCCATGTTTTTTCCCGGATCCGAACTGGGGCCAAGCTGGGAGCCTCTAGCTTGGGCCTAGCTTGAATTTTGCAATGGCTCGAGCTTGGGTTCGGCTAGGGTAAAAGTTCCTGAAATTGTCAACAGATGGCGTAGTACTACCATTCCCTTTTTTACTTATTATTTTCAAGTTTCAAATGTCAAACATTACAAAGTGGCTTACGCAGTAAAACTGCAAGTGAGCACTTCTATGAATTATAAATAACATTTTCACTTTAAGATTGCACGTCACTTCTAACCTCAATTTGAGAAAATTGTTTCATCGAATTATAAAATGTAAATACGTTGTTAATTTATGTAATGATGTTTTCAACATTAAAGTATATAATAAATATGCAGGTCGCAAATTGAGAAACTATTGAATATAGATTGATGATGCAGATGATAAAGAAGAATCAGAACCCGGCGAGGTAATGAATGAAATACCACAATTTGGAAATACGAATCCGATTGAAGAAAATGTTCTAAATTTCAAAACTTTGTAAGTTCAGCTGTCAACTTCAATTAAAATAAAAAATCTTTTTGCAAAATTCTACTTTTAAATCAGAAAATAAAGAATGGCCAGAAATCGATCATTAAACTAGGGCCAGGCATGGGCTAAGCCTAGGCCAAGCTGGGCGATCAAGCTTGTCCCTGGCCAGATTTAGCTTTTCATTCGAGCTCGGCCCAGGCTATATCATCAGGTCAGGGCCTAGTTTTTCCAA
This sequence comes from Druon quercuslanigerum, assembly GCA_010014905.2. Classification (NCBI taxonomy): domain Eukaryota; kingdom Metazoa; phylum Arthropoda; class Insecta; order Hymenoptera; family Cynipidae; genus Druon; species Druon quercuslanigerum. The sequence continues at coordinate 11,371 of JAAAKG020137369.1, forward strand.
GCCTGGGGCCTGCTTGGGCCATGCCAACATTTTTTAACGGTTATAGCCTATTTAAAAAAATAGGTAAAGATTTTACCCGTTCTTCACCTTTGCTGACTTTTATCCTCTGAAAAAATAAAAAAGTGTTTTTAGTTAGAACAAGACTCTGATGATTGTCTTTTCTGTTCTTAAAACTACATAAAAAGTTGAAAACATGCATTATTTTCAGAATATTATAAATTTGAATTTTACAGCAGTTTAAGCTAAACTTGAGGCGTATTGTAATTATTTCAAGATATTAAAAAACACGAATAGAAATTTCGTGATATCGTGAGAATCCAGAAAATTAAAACAATTTCAAGGGCACAATTTAAAATTCAGAGAATTCCGAAAAGTCTAGAACCTGAACTTTTTATCTGCAAACTTACGTTCTAAAGAATTAAAAAATATAAGAAGTTACTTTGAGTACTGGGACACCCTGCATACCTATATTCATAGTCGTTATGTTTCGTTATGGCACTCAGCACTATCGGAGTGTAAACGAACGATCTACATCGGTGTTCCCGTCACGTAACTTTTGTTTTGTATCATCTGGTGCATTGGACAGATTGTGATAAGTGTTTCATGTTATTGATTGCAGATTAAAGAGATTAGGAGAGACTCACATTAGTTTTTGTGGTGTTAATCTGAGTCAGTTAAAATAGATTTAGTATTCCATCAGCGAAACTTAATTTAAAATTGTGCATCTCGAAACGCGCAAAACGAAAACTATACACTAAATCAGATTTCATTTTCCTTCCATTGTGCACTATGCACAATTACTTTTGCAACTCTTTGTATACCATAACTGCAGATTTTAAATGGTATTGTGTCAGGATATGTGTAATCGAGTGTACCTTTTCTTCCCTTCCGTGGAATATCTTCTGTATAAATATCCTACCACAGAATTTAACAGATAGAAGTATAGAACTAATATTCTGTAAAGTAAAAAATCAAGTTGCCTAACATTTATTTAAGCTTGATTAAAATAATGTATATAACTTATAAAATAAATGTATTTTTATAATAAACTCAAGTTTTCTTTTCATGTATGTACCAGTGTAGGGAACACTTTAGTTTATTTAAAAAGTATTTAGTTACTCAATTATAAGACAAAATACTGATATTTTATGTATTTTATTTTCAGTACTTCAAACCGCAATTAGTTTTATTCTGACAGCCTTCTTCAAATCATTTTATACAGAAACAGGTAAATTAGGAGGTCCGTTACAGTAGCCCCCGCACCACATATTTTTACATTTATACAAAGCCATTCGATTGCATCTCAAAGGCGCTCTATTGCACCACAAAGTAAATTGCACCACCAATATAGCAATATTTGCACCACTATGATAACGAAGTTATCGGCAAAGCAAAACGCGCTCTATAGCTCTACAAAAAAATTTGCTCCAATTAATTAACGAAAATACAAACTGGTGGTGGGGCTGGTGCAACGCTGGTGTTAAAATCCCCATTATGCACTAATAATCACATTTAACTTGCAAAACATATTCCACTGCAAATGCGCTCCATTGC
>JAAAKG020137370.1:0-12924 GCA_010014905.2 Druon quercuslanigerum
GCCGCCTGCCTGCGCCTACTCTCCGGCTTAGGGGAAGCCTTCAATAAAGGAATTACTCGGATATCTTGATCATTAGAGCAATTTGGAAAATTTTAATGTAAGAAATAAAATTTAACTAATTTTACTACAAAATTCTTGAAAATTAAAAAAAAAAGATTCCAAGCCTAAAATTTAAACACATTCTTAAACATGTTAATAAAATAAATCAAAAAGATTCATCTTTCACTAAGAAATTCTTGGTAATAAAGTTTTAAATAAAGAATCCAACAATTAAATTTAGTCAATAGTGTTGTTCAATTTTGATCATTAAATTTTTGTGTTTTTAAAAAATAATTGTGAGAAGTAGAATGTTAAGCAATAAAATCCCCAATAAAATAAAAATAAAATTCTTCTCTAACGGCGTATATTCAAATTTAACTACGAACTTCTTGGAAATAAAAAAATCTAACGATCAAATTTAGATAATACTTTCTTAAATGTAATAAATAAAAATTTAAACTCTTCTTTAACATCCAATTTTCAAATTTAACTACGAAATTCTTGGAAACTTAAAAAAAATCCAAGCATCATATAATAAATAAATAAAATAAAGAAAAATATAATAAGTCTTAAATGTGCTAATAAAATAATCAAAATTTAAAAAAAATTAACGTCGAACATTCATAGTTAGCTACAGAAGTCTTAGAAATAAAAAAAAAGAAGATGCCAAGAATCAAATTTGAAAAACACATTCATAAATGTGCTAATAAAATATATTAAAATTTAAATTCTTCTCCAACATTAAACATTCAAATTTAACTAAAAAGTTCCTGGAATTGAAGAAAAACGAAAGTACAAATAATCAAGTTTGACCAATACAATTTTAATGTATTATTAAAAAATTAAAATCCCAATAAATTAAAATTTATATTATTCTTTAACGTCCAAACTTCAAATTTAATATAATTTAATTTAATATAATAATAAAAAATTGAACAATCGTGTTTTCGAAATTTGATCCTTTTATTCTTTTTTTTTTTTTTGTTTTATTAATTTTTAAGGTCACTTTAGCATTTTGGAAATTTTAATTTAAGAAATCAAGTGTCATTAATTTTACAAACAAGTTCTTGAAAATTAAAAATTTGAGCACTTCCTTAAATGTGTTAATAAATCATTTTTAAAAATTAAAAGTTAACATTAGTCAATTTTCTTTCATTAAATGTGTTAATCACTTTTCAGTTCAGGTTTGTACGTATTTGTTAATTGCCCTAAATTCTTTTGAAATATTCTTTTGTATTTTTCAAAATTCCGAGAAATTTTTAATAGATTAAAATAATTTCAAGGAATTTTGGAGATTTTAGGGTATTTTTAAAATCTCTCAGGCATTTTTAATAATGTCTAATTTAAAGTGTTCAATGAATTGAAAGATTCCAAAGAATTTTTTTATTAATTTCATTAATTTGAAGGGATTTAACGGGATTTTATAAGATTTCCGAAGATTTCAAAAAAAATTTAATTATTTTTTGGAATTCACCCTGAATTCTTTTTTTTTTTTGGTATACTTTTGATTTTTTAATTCACTTGAATTTTTTAATTTTACTTAATTCAATTAATTCGTCGAAATTCAAATTTATAATTGGTCTTTTGACAAATTTAAAGAGATTTAGAAACATTTTAGGTTATTAAAAAAAATTACAAAGAAATTTTTTATTGAATTCACAAGAAGTGAGGGATTTCGAATTTTTTCAAAGATTTGAAGAGATTTTCAAATTACTTGATTTCCTTATAATTACAGCTTGGCTTTTTATGAACTTCATCGAATTCTTCTAATTTCTCTCAAATTTTACTGAAATAAATGAATTTTTTCGATTTATTTTTATTTTTCCAGTTTCAATAATCTTTTTTGTTGTTAGAAAAAAGTAGGGTTTGAAAGATTTCAAGTAATTTAAATTTTTTTTTAATTCACCCTGAATACTTTAAAAATCTTTGAAATTCTCTAGAATTTTTCTAAGCTCATTTCAAAGTTACTGAATTCAATGAAGTTTTTTTCATATTTTTAAATTATTTTCAATTCATTTGAATTGTTTTTAATTCACCCTGATTTTTTATGAATTTCATTGAATTCTCGTTTCCCTTGAATTCCGCTAAAATAGGTCGAACTTTACGGAAATCAATCGAATTTTTTTTATTTTAAATATTTTTACCAGTCTATTTGAATTCTTTTGAATTTAAATTCTTCTTTAACATCCATCATTCGCATTTAACTACCAAATTTTTGAAAATTAACGAAAAATAAGAATCCCAGAATCAAATTTTGAAAACACATTTTTAAATGTTATAAATTAAAATTAAAATTCTTATTGAACATTCAATATTTAAGTTTTTATCTGGAAATTCTTGAATATCCCCTTTTTTATTTTTTGAGAATTTAAATGGAGACATTTAAAAAATTTAGGTCCAGATTTGGCCGTTGGCTTAATTTTTTTTTTTAATTACCAAGTATTTCCTAGTTATCATAAGCTATATTTATAAAATTGTGACGAAATGTTTGAATTAGTAGCTTAAAGAGCCAGTTTAAAGTCTAGATTACTGTTTTAAAAAACGTAATTGTAGATAAATTTATCTACATTTTACAAAAATCTCGTAAATTTTTGCACAAAAGAAATCATATTTTGCACTAACTGTAAACATGCAAATGTACGCTTTAATCTTATTGACCTTTATGAACTTCGAGTTTGATATATTGATGAGCAAATATGTAGCCGCGATCAATTATATTTTCACATTTTTCAAAACTTAAAAAAAAATCTGTAAAAACAGTACCTAAAAAATCTGGAAATGTCGGGGATTTTTTTTTCAAGACAGGGAATTTTTTCGAAAGCGTACTTAATTTAAAAAAATTGCAATATTAAATTGAATAGCAATAATTCTTCATTTTTAAAAGTAGCTTTATATTACTGCATTGGAATATTTTGTTGAAAATTTGTTTTGTTATTTAATCCATTTTTGTAAATGAAACTTCAACTTTTCAGTTTTTGGTTAAAAATTGAACGGTTTTTAGTTGAAAATTCAATTATGAGGTTGAAAACTCACATATTTTATTGAAAATTCGGTCTTTCTGGTTGAATACCATTATTTTTTATTAAAAATTTTAATCTTCCTTGGTTGAAATAGTAACTGGCAGATTTTTTATTCCGAATTAGTCTTTCTTTAATGAGAATTAATTACTTGGTTGACAGTTACTCTTTCGTTTAAAATTAATTACTTGTTGTTAAAGATTCATCATTTTTATTCATCACCTTGGTTGAAAAATGAAATATTTTTTTAAAAATTTGTCTTCAGATGAAAATTATTTTTTGTACTGAAAATTTAACTATTGTAATTGCAAATTTAACTTTTTTTTTTTTTGAAAATTTTGACCTTTCGGTGAAAATCAATTTCTTTTTTGGAAATTTATTGATTCTAGTTAAAGATTCATAATTATAGTTGAAAATTTATGGTTTTGGTTTCAAAATCAGCTATTCCAGTGGAATTTTCATTATTTTAATTAAAAATTTATCACTTTGATTAGTTTTGTTTATCGGAAAATGCAACTGTTCCAATTAAAAATTACATAATTTTAGTTAATAATTCATCTCTTTAGCTAAACATTAATTTTTGACTGAAAAAACTATTCAATTGTTTGAAAATTTATCTTTTCAATTTTTAACTAATAATTTTCAAGTTAATAAGTGATAATTTCACTTGAAATAACATCTTTTTTGTTTAAGAGCAACTGTTCTATTTATTTCCAATGGTTTTTACACGGTAAAATGTATCAAATAATTTGTTTGTTAATTCTTTTTTTTTGCTAAAAAATTCAAGTATTGAAATTAAATATTGATTTTTTTAGTAATTACTTAATCTTCTTGGTTGAAAATAAAGCCACCTAAATATAAGTTAAATTAAATTTGTTTTAAAAATAAATCTGTTTTTTTTGTGTTCAAAAATAATTTTTTTAACTGAAAATTTAACTATTACATTTGTAGTTAAAAACTGATCTTTCTTAGTTTAAAATTGAGCTATTTATTTGAAAATGAATCTTTTTTAGTTGAAAACTCAACTGTTTCATTGAGAATTAATCTTAATGTACAAAAATTTAAAAGAAAAGATAAAATATTTCCTGAAAAAAAAAGAAAAAAATTCATCTTATGGACAAAAAATAACCAAATCCTCTTACTTCTCTTTTTTATTTATTTCGCCCTTTTTATTTTTATTATTATCTAATTACAACAACAGAAACATTTTTAAAAAATAATCACAAACTTTTGGGACTCTTAAAAAGGCAAAAAAAATTTTTTAATAAAATAAAAAAAATAAAAATTTGAACAAGTGGAACAGCAGTGTTTTCGTTGTTGTTCGTACCTGCTCAAATTATTATTTATTTATTATTATTATTATTTTATTACATTATTTTGGTTGCCTTCATATTTTTCTTTCCTGTTTTTTATATTTGGATTTGTTAGTTGGATTCCTGTTTTTTTATTTTGAGGATTTCTGCACATTAACTTGATTATTGGATGTGAAACAGTATTTTTAATTTGATTTTAATTTAATTTAAAATTCTTAAATTTTAATTTTGAGAATTAATGTAATTTTTTTTAATCGTCTTTTTGTTAGAAAATTAATCTTTTTGGTCAGAAGTTCCACTATTTAGTTAAAAATTCAAAATATCTACTTGATAAAATAAAAATCTGAATTATTATTCAAATTCATGGACTTTAGAGACAAATTCAAGAGGTGATTAATTATTTTTTTAGTATTATTTAATTATTTAATCTATCTTGCTAAAATATTCAAAAATATCTTATAATATTAATTAAATTTCTAGAAACTAAAAAAAAAACATTATTAATAATAAAGGCACCGAAAATTATACCTGGAAAAAACCTGAAATTGTTAGGGAATTCTTTTCCAGGATTTGAATAACCCTGATTTCTAAAGTCTAAGATAGTTTTTGAAGCTTTCTTTAAATTACTTTTTCTCTTTATATTTAATCTCTTGTATTTTAAAGTATTTATCTTTGCATAAGTGAGTAGAATTTTCTATACAATGTTCTGGCTTCGATTTATCAGGGATAAATAAATGTTAATTATTGAATTTTTATATTTTGGCCACAAAATATGCCAAAAATACAATTTTCAATTTGCATATAATAATTTGAATGGGAATATTTTTGTTAAATAGGCCAAAGAAGCAACGGGAGCTACAGCTTCGGTAATTTATGTTCCTCCACCATTTGCAGCATCAGCAATAATGGAGGCATTGGATGCGGAAATGCCTCTGGTTGTTTGTATTACTGAAGGTATTCCACAGCACGATATGGTCAAAGTAAAACGGCGATTACTCGAGCAAAACAAGTCCCGTCTTATTGGCCCCAATTGTCCAGGAATCATTGCTCCTGAGCAGGTACAATTATTTTCTTGAATAATTTTCACAGGGTGACAACTCAGCTGGTATTTTTTTTTTAAACCGGACAGTATGCTTATAAATTTGGAAAATCTGGAATGGTCAGGGAATTTTTTGAAGAGTGTGCTTAAATTAAGAAAAAAAATTATTTTGATAAAATTAAAAAAAAAAATTTGGTTCAAAGTTTAAGAAGGAATTTTTTAGGTTGAAAACCCATCTATTTAAAAAAAAATTATTCCTAATTTTTTAACTTAAAATTTTACCATCATATTTTTAGTAGAAAATTAAATTATTTGATTTCAAATTTATGTATTTTGTTAAAAATTCATCCTTGTGTCTTTTTTCTTGAAAATTCTTATTTCTAGGTTGATTGATTTAATATTAAAATAGTTTTTGTTTTAAAATTGAATTTTTAGAATGAATATTAAACTTTTTTGTGAAGAACTTACCTCTTTGATTGAAAATCTAAATTTATTTTTGAAAACTCCTGTATTTTATTGAAAATTTATGTTAGTTAAGATTCATAATTTTAAGTGAAAATTTATCTCTTTGGTTAAAAATTGAACTGTTTTGTTAGAAATTAATTTTTGATAACTAAAAATGTAACTGTGCACTTGTTGGTTAAAAATTTATGCTTTTAATTTGAAATTTCACGTATTTTGTTGAAAATGCGTCGTTTTTGTTAAAAACTTACCTTTTGAATTGAAAATGTAACTATTGTTTTTAATGCTCGTGTATTTTCTTGAAATTTTGTCTCTGGTAGAAATATTGTCTTATTTAGTAGAAAATTGAAGTGTTTTGTTGAAACTTTATGCATTTTTTGGCTAAAGATTCATAATTTTAATTGAAAATTCATCTATTTGGTTAAAAAATAATTTTTTTAACTAAAAACGGAATTATTATGTTGAATATTAAATTATTTTCTTAAAATTTCTCTCTTTGAATGAAAATGTTACTATTTTTTGTTGAAAATGTTAGTGTTTGGTTACAACTTTATGTATATTTTGGGTAAAGATTCATAATTTTAATTGAAAATTGATCTATTTGGTTGAAAAATAATTTTTTGAAACTAAAAACGTAATTCTTATGTTGAATATTGAATTATTTTGTTAAAAGTTCTCTCTTTGAATGAAAATGTAACTATTTTTTTGAAAGCTCGTAAATTTTATGAAAATTTAATTGTTTGGTTGAAAATTTATGTATTTTTTTTATCTAAAGATTCGTTTTTTTAATTGAAAGTTCATATCTTTTGTTGAAAATTTAACTGTTTTGTTAAAAATTAATTTTTGTAATTAAAAATTTGACTATGCATTTTTTGGTTAAAAATATATGCTTTTTAGTTAAAATTAAATTTATTTTGTTGAAAATTTATCCTTTTTGGATTACTGTCTTATTTAGTTGGAAATTCAACTGCTTGGTTGAAACTCCATGTATTTTTTTGGTGTAAGATTCATAATTTTAATCGAAAATTTATCTCTTTTTTCATGAAATTTTTTTTTAACTGAAAATGTAACTTCCATTTTTGTTCAAAAACGTATGTTTTTTAGTAGGTCCTTTTTGGGAAAAAATTCATCTTTTGAGCTGAAAATGCAGCTTTTTCTTGAAAATTCAACAGTTTTATTTTCAGTTTCACATTTATAATTTTAATTGAAAATTCATCTTTTGTTGAAAATTAATTTTTTTAACTAAAAATTGACATATTCAATTGTCGTTTAAAAACTTATGTTTTTTAGCTAGTTCTTTTTGGGAAAAAATTAATCACTTTGGCTGAAAATGCATATTTTTTCCTGGAAATTCAACAGTTTTGTTCATATTTTTATTCTCTCCTGAGAATTAGTCTTTTTTGGTCTAATGTAATTGTTATTAATTTAATATTAAAATCTTTATTTGTTAAAATTCAATTCTTAGGTTGAATATTGAAAGGTTTTGTTAAAAACTTATCTCTTCAAATGAAAATGTAACTCTTTTTTTGAAAACTCGTGTAGTTTTTCAATAATTTTGTCTCATTTTGTCTTATTTAGTTGGAAATTCTACTATTTATGTGAAAATTAATCTCTTTGGCTGAACATGCACATTTTTTCTTAAAAATTCAACAGTTTCATTGACATTTCTTTTCTCTCTTGACTGATCAATTTTCCTTCATTCAAAATTAACATCTTTTTTGTTAAAAAGGCATTTCTTATAGGTTGAAACTGAACTATTTTGTTAAAAATTCATCTCTGGTTGAAAATGTAACGGTTTTGTTAAAATTCGTCTTTTTGCTAGAAAATTAATCTGGTTAGATGGAAATTAAAATTTTTTGGTTTAAAATTTAACTGTTTCATTGGAAATACATGTATTTTGTGAAAAAATCGTGTTTTATAGTAGAAAAATAATCTTCTTCTTTCAAAATCCATATTTTTGCTTGAAAGTTTAATAGTTCCGTTGACATTTTTTTTCTCTTGGTTAAAAATTTTTTTCTTTGTTGAAAATTCGTATTTCATATAGAAAGTCATTCCTCACATTGAAAATTGAACTATTTTGTAAAAAATTAATCTTAATTTCTTAAATGGAAATTTAGCTATTATATTTTTGTTGAAAAATTATATATTTTGTTGAAAATTTGTCCTTGCATATTTTTTTTGAAAATTTAACAGTTTCGTTAACATTTTTTTTGTCCCTGGAAAATGCGTCTTTTTTTGTTGAATTTAACTGTTACTGATTAAATATAAAAATATTTTTTGGATCAAAAATTGATTATTGGGTTGAATATTTAACTATTTTGTTAAAAACTTATCTCTTTGATTTAGTACAAAATTTATCTTAGTTGGAAAATCCACTGTTTGGTCAAAAATTAATGTATTTTTTTTTTAAAAGATTCATTATTGTAGTCAAAAATTCATCTCTGGTTAAAAATTTAACTGTTTTGTTAAAAATTCAGTTTTTGTTGAAAACTTATATTTAAAAAAATTAAATTTCATGTTTTTTAATGAAAAATTCTTCCTTTTTTGGAACCTATTAATCTGGATGTAAATGCATCTTTTTGCTTGAAAATTCAAAAGTATTTTATTAAAAATTCATCTCTTTGGTTGAAAATGTGAATATTTTGGTAGAAAATGAATCTTTTTGGATTTTGGTTAAAAGTTTATCTTATTTAGTTGAAAATTAAACTATTCTATTTATGTTTAAAAATTCATCTTTTATATAAAAAAATTAATCTTTTTAGTTGGAAATTGATATTTTTTGTAGAATTCAACGGCTTTTGATTAAAAATTATCATCTTTTTTTATTTAAAATTAATTTCTTAGTTTGAAAATTACATTATTTTATTGAAAATTCCTCCCTGTGATTGAAAATTTAACTAGTTATTTGAAAATTCGTCTCTGGTTAAAAATTTAACTATTTTTATGTGAGAAATCGTTTTTTTTTTTTTTTTCGTTGAACAGTAATTTTTTTAACTGAAGATTTAAGTATTCAATTTTTTGTTCAAAATTGATCAATTTTGGTTGAAGTTTAATTTATTTTTTGTAAACATTATTTTTTTTAAATGTTGCTATTTGGTTGAAAATTCATATATTTTATTGCAAATTTATATATTTCATTAAAAATTCAACTCAATTTTCTTAAAACGTAATTTTTTCTGATTAAGAGTTAAATATTTATGACTAAAAAGCCTACAATTAAATTTCGGATTAAGAATTCACTCTTTTGATTAAAAATTGTACTATTTAATGGAAAAATGATTTTTTTTTGTTAAAAAGTAATATTTTTGTTCGAAAATTTCATTATTTGGTTGAAGATTCATCTTTTGGATAGAAAATGCGTCCTTTTGTATTGAAATCTTATGTTTTTTTTTAGAAATTCATCTTTTATGGTTTAAGGTTAATTAATTACTAATTGAAAACTCTGCTATTATATTTTTGGATCCTAATTTCTTAAAAAGTCATCTTTTCTGGTTAAAAATTCAATTCTTTTGTTGAAAATGCAAATATTTAGTTGAAAATAAAACTTTTTTGGGTCAAAGTTTAATCTTTTTCGTTTGAAAATTCTATCATTTGGTTGAAGATTCATCTTCGTAGATTAAAAATTCAACAATTTCGTTACAAATTCCAATTTTTTGTTAAAAATTCTTATCTTCGGGTTAAAAATTCGAAGTTTATCTAAAACATTCGACTTTTAATGAGAAAATTTAACTCTTGAAGAAAATTCACTTTTTCTTTAGCAATTTATCTTCTTGTTTAAAAATTCTTCTTTTTTGTTAAAAATTTAAGTATATCGGTTAGATATTTGTCATTTTAGTTTAAAAATTGATCTGTTAGGTTGGAAATAAAATTACTTGGTTGAAAATTAATATTTTTGGTAAAAAATTTAATTATTCGAAATAGAGATTCAGAATTTCAATTAAAAATTCATCTTTCTGGTTTAAAATTCAACTATTCCAGTTAAGTATTTACAATGTTATTCGAAAATTCAGCACTTTGTTTAGAAATTGTAACTATTTTTTTTTTTAGTTTTTTTTAAGTCATTTTTTAAATTGAAAATTTAACTTATTCTGATTGAGAATTCCATAGTTATATTTGAGAATTCATCTGTTTGTTTAAAAATGATTTTTTTCAACTTAAAATTTAATTAGTTAAGTTTTGGTTGACGATTTATGTTTTTTAATAATAATTAATTTTGTTCTTTGAAAATTTAACTATTTGGTTAAAAAAATTTCTTCTTTAATTAAAAAATCCAAATATTTCGTTAAAAATTAATATATCTTGTGGAAAATATGTATTTTTTGGTAGAAAACTAATCTAGATGTTTAAAAATTCATATGTTTCATTGAAAATTCAAATATTCCAAGTAAATATTCATAACTTGAGTAAAAAATAATTTTTATTTCAGTGCAAAATTGGAATCATGCCAGGACATATTCATCAAAGGGGGAAAATTGGAATTGTCTCCAGGTCAGGAACGCTGACCTACGAGGCAGTGAACCAAACAACACTCGTAAGTATCAAAATTACAAATATTTTAGAATTTTTAAATTAGTAATAGAAAGTTTGATTCTTTTTATATATAATTTTGGGAAAAGAAACCAAATTCGAGGATTTGATCACTCTTAAAATTTATATTCGTAACATTTGTTTAAATGTTTGACATCTTTTTTTCTTTTTATTTGATCAAATAATGAACATAATTAAGCGTAACATTTGAGCCAAATAAAAAAAAAAGTTTTAGGTCGGCACGCGAAAGAAGAAAAAATTATTTATTTCTGGATCATAATTTTAAAATCGTTTAATCTTAAACGAATTTGGTCATTTTTTAATGTTTGTATTTAATATTTGTTTTTAAAACTTGTAATGCTTAAATCTTGAATCAGGATAGTTACAAATTTAAATATATACAGTTTTTTCAGAATAAAAGCAAATTTTTACGGCACTTTTGAAAAATGTTTAAACTTTAATTTTAAAAGTAAGAAATTAAATAGTTCCATTTTCAGTGTGGCGGCTTAACCGTTAAATGACCGGGAATTTAATTAAAAACCAGGAATTTAATGCTGATTGCAGTAAAATTCAATCAATAATTTTTGTCAATTTAAAAAATAAGTATCCTGACTCGGAAGAGTGCATTTTTGAAAATAAATATAATTTTTATTTAATGTCAGGGAGTTTCCGTAGAGAAATATAATTTCACTTGGAACAGACAATTTTTTTTAAGAATTATCATTCGGATATTAGAAGAGAGGAATTGTAAAAATCCTTGTAACAAGTCAGAATCCGTCACAATTTGAAAGTTCCCTCTTCCAATTTTCAAAAGAAATATTTCTGAATTACAGTTGAAAAGTTTGTTACATTGTTCGCTGTGAATGTATCTTTTTTTAGTTAAAAATTTAACTGCTGGGTTCAAAATTTTGTTAACACTTAATTTTTTGATTGAAGATTCATCATTTTAATTGAAAATTTAACTACTTTGATAAAATTCAATTTTTTTAACTGAAAATTTAACTATTCCAGTAGAAAATTTAACTGCTTTGCTGAAAATTTATTTTTTATTCTTGGTTAAGAATTAGATTTTTAACAAAAAATTTAACTATTCTATTTTTCGTTAAAAATTTGATTTAAAATTGATATTTTTTAAATTAAAAAGTAGACTATTTTTTTTAATTATATATTTTGTGAAAAATGCATTTTATTGTAAGGAATCATTCTTTATGGTTGAAAATTCATATTTTTGGCATAAAATTCAACTATTCCAGTTGAACACTTATCCTTTTAGTTAAAATTGAATCTGTTTTTCTTAGAAAATTAATTTATTCAATTAAATTTTTAGTTTAAAATTGATCTTTTCTAGTTCAAAATTCAACAATATGGATTTTTTGGACAATTTAGGCAATTCAAAAAATTTAAAGTTACAAGATTTCGTTGTAAATCCACGTATTTTGTTCAAGAATTGATTTTTTTGTTGAAAATTATCTTTTTCTTTGCAATTTGATCTTCTTATTTCAAAAATTCCCCTTTTCGATTGGAAAAAAATTACTTGGTTTAAATTTAAAGTATTTTGTTAAAAATTTATTTTATTGGTTGAAGATTCAATATTTTAATTAAAAATTTAATTCTCTGATTGAGATAGGAGCTATTTGATTGAAAAATTGTTTCTTCTTTGGTTAAATTTTTTGTTTGAAACTGAAAATGTAACTATGATTCCAGTGGAATATTCATTTTCGACTAAAAAATTAGTTGAAAAGAATAGTTGAAAAATAGCCTATTTTGGTAGAAATTTATCTTTTTGTCACCTTTTTTCACCTTTTTTGTCAATAATTTAATTATTGTACTTTAAGATTCATCAATTCAGTTGAAAATTCATCTTTCTGGTTTCAAATTCTACAATTTCACTTAAATCTTTACAACTTTAGTTTGAAAATTTATCAATTTGCTCGAAAATGTAACTATTTTTTAAAAATTAGTTATTTTGTCGTTGAAAGTTATTTTTTGTGGAAAGTAATTTTTTCAACTGAAAATGTCACTATTTCGGTAGAAAATTTAACTATTTTGATGGCTAATATTTTTTCATTCTTGGTTAAGAATTAGATTTAAAACAGAAAATTTAACTATTCTATTTATCGTTCAAAATTTGGTTGAAATTTGATATTTTTTATTTCAAAATTAAACTATTTTTTAAAAACTTGTATATTTTGTGGAAAATTCGTCTTTTTTGTAGGAAATTAATCTTTATGGTTAAAAATTTATCTTTTTGATATAAAATTCAACCATGATTGAAAATTCATATCATTAATTCAACATTCTTTTTTCACTGTAAATATAATTATTAAACTTTTGGTTGAAAAATGATATTTTTTGTTGAAAATTCGTCGATTTTTGTTTAAATTAATCTTCTTGGTTGAAAATTCACCTTTTTAGTAAGTCCGGTTTTAAATTCAACAATTTCACTCATATCAATATGCCAAGTAATTGTTATAAATTTCAATAAGGTTAGTAATAACATTATTACACTACTTCTGATTGATTGAAA
>JAAAKG020137371.1:0-12924 GCA_010014905.2 Druon quercuslanigerum
GATCCGGTCACTTGCCTGCTATTACGAGCCGTGGACTGCCGTTGGCAAACCCAATTTGTTATCGACTTATAGACAATTACTTACTATTACCTCAGATTTATTTCGCGTATTAGTACCCGGCTACGCCCACTCGTTACTTCTCAATTAATTACCACCCCTCGCTCCTTACACCGTTATACTTTACAGCCGTACATGCCAGCTAATTGATGCAGAAATGGTACCGAATAATCTCGAATGTGATTCTGTCGTCTATGTCGTATGTCTGGATTACTTTGTTCGCAGTTGTTAGATATTCCACGAGGAGAGTTGACTTTAGTTTAAAAAAATTTTTAATTAACTGTAAAGTTGCTTTTGAGTAGGAAGGTTTTTAATTAATTTAAATACTTTTCAATAGTTTCAAGAAGTTCAATACTTTTCAATATTTTTAATACTTTCAATACTTTTAAATATTTTTAATACTTTCGAAAATTTTAATTACTTTTAATAATTTTAATTACTTTTAATTTGAAAATAATTAATTCCCAATGTCTTAGTTACAAAATCCTTATTTAAGAATACACTTAATTTTAAATTAATTCTGGAATTGTTTAATTTTTAACGTTTCAACTTTAGGTCATACATCTTTAAACATTTTAATTCGAATTCATATAATTTTCAATGTTTCTTAGAATAATTAAACTTTAAAGTTTCGCGATTTTTAAAATTCTTCAATAGTGATTTTTTTTAAACAGAATAAGATTATAATTATAAATTATAATTTTTTAAACGAAATTCTAAAACACTTAAGTTTTTACAGCCTTGAAACTAATGTTTTTTTTTTTTTCTTCAAAAACTTTAGTTCGAAAGTCTTTGGTTTGAAATTTTTTAATGATTAAAACTTTTGAAATTAAAATTTTATAATTGTAGTTTCTAATTTAAATATCAAAAATGTCAGGCTAATTTTATTACTAAATGGTTCCAGATTTCACACTGAAAGTTTAGCTAGTCATTTTTTAATTTAATAATTAAACAATATATAATTAAATGTCTGCAGAATAAATTCAAAAAAAAGAAAAATTAATACAATAATTTCTCAAATTTGGCCCTTTATTAATTAGAAGATTTTAAAACAAATAATGGAAAATTTAATTTTTGTTTGAAAAATATTCCAAAATATTGAAAATTACAAATTGTTTTCAAATTTCAAACGGTTGGATCATAAAACAATTTTTGTCGTCTAAAATTTTGTTCAATTTTAAATGAAGTTTATATTCGACATTTTTTCCATTTTTAACGGTCAAAATGACACTGAACTTATTTTCTGATTTTAGAATACTTTGTGTGATTATTATTTTTTTGCAAAAATTTTAGTTTTAAATCTCCAAAATTTAAGACTTTTTCATGTAGAATCTTCTAAATTGAAATATAAAAAAACAGGTTTCAAATTTTTATCTTAAATGGAAAATATTTAAAATTGAAGAATTTTTCATTGTTAATCTTCCAAATTTAACTACTTATTGAAAAAAAGTTAAAAATGATCTAATTTTAAAATATGAAAAACTCAAAATTATTTAAAATTTTTAAAATTGAACTATTCTCAAAGAAAACTTTTACAGTACATAATTTTTAAATATAAATATTGAAAATTTAATTGTTTTCAATTCTCTATTTTCAAAATTCAATAATTTTAAGTTATATCTATTCAAGCTTTTAGAACTTTGGATTGTAATTCTTGAAAATTAAATATTTTTAAATTTTGAAAATTGACAGCTACAAATGATGCTAATTTTAAGTTTTGCAATTTAAAATTCTGTAATTTTGATGATTTACATTTGATTTACATTTGAAAATTTAAGAATTTATATTTATTTATCTCTTTGTTTTTAAATTTTCACATTTTTTTCTTTTTCAATACAGAAGAAAGTTATTTTTTTATTTAAGAGAATTGAAGCAAATAAGTTGACCGTTAACTTTTATTCATAAAATTTGAGGATACAATTCGTTATTATCATTTTGTAATTTCCTTGATATCAGTTTAAAAAAATTAAGCTACTACAGTTCCGGAAGGGGGTTTCAATCCATTTTCAATAATTAATAAGGATTGAATTAACAAAAGCTAAAAAAAAGTTTCAATTTTTCTGAATTTGGACAAGTTTTTGTGTTTTAAAAAAAATTTTGTTCTTAAAAGAAAGTAACGTTTTTTTCTCCCTGAGAACCTTAAACTTAAAAACTATTAGTATTTTTTATGTTTACGAAAATAAACCTATACTACTTAGGCCAAAACAGCGAAAAAACTGGAGGTTCAATAAAGTTGCGACTTAAATAAGAGTTGGTATGTTTAAGAATTCCAACTTAAATAGAAACCTGCACAGATGCAAAACGTTTCCTTTGGAAAACTTGAATAAATAAGTATAAAGCGCATTCACAAACCAAATCAAGTAATTCTTGTACGAATATGTACAGGTACTCTTCTCGATTCCTGTGCCGAAATTTGTAGAAGGAACCTGTGCATGATCCTTAAAAGGAACCTATACGGACAAAGGATCCAGTACCAACAAAGGAATTTTGTATGATCCTGTACAGGTTCCTGTAGAGGTACCTTTGCAACGAAAATTGAGGCGATGGTTCCTGTACAGAAACGTGTACAGGCTCCTTTACAGACAGTCGTCTTGAAAAATATTTCGCTTGCAGCTATAAAGTTGCCTTCTTCTTTGAGGTACCTGTACAGGATCATTCAAAGGTTAGCTTGTATTAAGGTTTATTTGCAGGATCACATACAGTTTCCTTCGCCAAATTCCTGCACAGGTACCCTCAAGATTGACTGTACAGGTTGCTGTGCAATTGCGTGTACAAGTTTCTGTACAGTTGCGTGTACAGGATCATGTGCAGAATACTCCGAGATCTCTGTACATAAATTTTGAGCCGGGATACAAATTCTAAGTGGACAAAGCAAAAAATAGGTTCTTTGGAAAAAGTCTCCTGCTGAGGAACTTTTTTAGAATACAATGTTCAGAATGAAAGAGAAGGATACTAATTTGAACTTGACTGGTAATATTAGTAAATTATAAAAAGATCCTGGGTAAATCTTAAATTATAGGATTTCGTAGAAAAAGGGGCTTCTTTTGACTTATAAGACAGAAGAGTCATGTACGATTCTATTGGTCAGTGGTAATGAATAATGTCCCACATCTGTTTGGAACGTCCCTACCACCTTGGAACACCATCCCGAAAACCATTTCCACCCCATCGTAGCCTTCTCGCCCGATTTCGCTGCATATCAAATTATGGAGTTCTGAATGGCCGATCGTCGCCTGCTGCTGCTGTGATATATTTGGATATATTAAATTTTTTTCTCGGACATCTCGTCGACCCGCGCATTTATATCGCCGTCAAAATCAATATGATACTATATAACTACAGATTCTCAATACTACTTCTCATGTCCGTATTCTTCAAATAAGTGCCTTTTCCTAGGGCCACCGAAATGGTTACTTGATCCACCCTCAATTGGATTAATAGTTATAATCCACTAAACCGACCCGATTAAAACGAGCGTTTGCAAGAGTCACCCAATTAGACTACTCGACTATCTAGGTGGTTAATTTTGTTCCAAGCAGGATCGATAGATCCTTTAAGAGGTAATCCTCCCTGTTGGAAAAATTTTTCTAAAAAAGCACGAAAAACTGAAACTGTTTTTACAGAAACCTACAAATAAATGAAAAATACACTAAAACTTGGTTTTAAGGAACCCGGATTTAAGAAACCTGGATTTATGACGTTCCTAGAATTCCTTTTGCCGGCATCTTGCTAATGCCGGGACTGCCGGACTGATCCTCCCTCAATCGGAGGAACCCGGATTTAAGAAATCTGGGTTTACGACGTTCCTAGAATTTTATCTGTCAGCATTTTGCTGATGCCCGCACTTCCGGACTGATCCTGCCACAATTGGATTAATAGTTATAATCCACTAAAGCGGCCCGATTAAAACGAGCGTTTGCAAGAGCCACCCAATTAGACTACTCGAATATCTAGGTGGTTAATTTTATTCCAAGTAGGATTGATAGATTCTTTCAGAGTGGAAACATTTGTAGAAAAAGGTACGAAAAAATAAAACCATTTTTACATAAACCTACAAATAAATTAAAAATGCACTAAAACCTGGATATAAGGAACCCGGATTTAAGAAACCTGGGTTTACGACGTGCCAAGAATTTCATTTTTCGACATTTTGCTGATGTCGAGACTGCCGGACTGATCCTCTCTCATTTGGAGGAACCCGGATTTAAGAAACCTGGGTTTACGACGTTCCTAGAATTTTATTTGTCAGCATTTTGCTGATGCCCGCACTTCCGGACTGATCCTGCCACAATTGGATTAATAGTTATAATCCACTAAAGCGGCCCGATTAAAACGAGCGTTTGCGAGAGCCACCCAATTAAACTACTCGAATATCTAGAAGGTTAATTTTGTTGCAAGCAGGATCGATAGATCCTTTAAGAGTTAATCTTCCATTGTGGAAACATTTTTTGAAAAAAGTACGAAAAACTAAAACCGTTTTTCCAGGAACCTACAAATAAATTAAAAATGCACTAAAACCTGGATTTAAGGAACCCGGATTTAAGAAACCTTGATTTACGACGTTCATAAAATTTTATTTGTCCGCATTTTGCTGGTGCTGGGACTGCCGGAACTGTTTGGCTTCCCTGGATATTTGATAAAGGTCACTGCAGGCCACGTCCGATAGCGTGCTTAAATCTAAGTTCTAGTGTATTGCAATAGGGTATTTTTAAACCAAATGGTCAAATTTTCTAATAAAAAAGATTTTTTTTAACCATAAATTCACTAGTTAAATATTCAGGTAATAAATTGTTCAACTATAAAACAAACGAATTGGCAAAAAAAGAATAATACTGATACAAATCATATTAATTTTAATAAAACAGTTGCATTTTTAACCAAAAAAATATAAAATTTCTACGAAATGAGATGAACCTTCAAACCAAAAGTGGAATAGTTTAATTGTTAGTTAAACAAAATTTCTTTAAAATAGTTAATTTTTTGACCAAAAAGATAAATCATGAACCAAAAAAAAAAATGTCAACAAATTATTTCAACTTTCAACCAACTAATTTAATTTAATTTTTATTATTATTAAAATTTTGAGTGAAGACACGATTTTGCCACAAAAAATGTAAATTTGTAACTGGAAAATACGATTTTTAAAAAGCAGATTAATGTTCTGCAAAAAAATGCGTTTTTATTTTTTTTTTAATTTTTAACTCAATTTTTGTGTAGTAAATTACAGTTGATCTTTTATCGAAATATTTGCATTTTCAACCAAGAAAGATTAATTTTTAACGAAAAATGGAATAGTAAGAAATAAATTAGAAATTTGAAAAGAAACAGTTGAATTAAACCAAAACGTTGGATTTTTACTCAAATAAGAATTTTCTAAAAAAAAAGAATTTTCAATCCAAAAAATAGTTTTTTCAAAAACAGATTTATTTATTAATAAATTTATTAATTTATTATTTATAACCAACAAAGAATAATTGTACAAAAAAAACAATAAATTTTTAAACGAAAAAATATAAATTCTGAACTATAAATGTTATAATTAATATTTAAATCGAAAAAGATTTAAATTTTAAATCAAGAGCAGTCGGATTAAACCAAAAAGTTACATTATTAATAAAAAAAACGTATTTAATTTGTAACCAAATCGATTATTTTCCAAGCAAATACTTGCATTTTCTACTGAAACTGTCAAAATTAAAAACCGGAAACACAACAATTTTCATATAGCAGCTGAATTTTTATCCGGAAAATATGATTTTTCAACACCAACAAAAACTTTTTTTTCAACCAAATATTTGAATTTTTGACCAAAACCTAATAATTTATACAAAAAAGTTTACACACGAAATTTCGACAAAAAGAGATGAATTTTTAAACC
Source organism: Druon quercuslanigerum (assembly GCA_010014905.2). Taxonomy (NCBI): domain Eukaryota; kingdom Metazoa; phylum Arthropoda; class Insecta; order Hymenoptera; family Cynipidae; genus Druon; species Druon quercuslanigerum. Next base: position 5,936 of record JAAAKG020137371.1, read on the forward strand.
AACGAAACGAATATTCGAAAAAATAGTTGGATTTTGTGGAATTTTCAACCAATTATTTTAATTTGCTACAAAATTTTTGAACATAACCCTTTTGGTTGAAATTTTATCTTTGCAGGTTCAAAATTCAACTATTTGGTGAAAAAATCAATTTTTTGTTAAGAATTTGATCATTTTTTGAAAATTCAAATATTCAGTTAAAGTCACATTTTTTACTAAAAAAAATCATCCTTTGGTATAAAAATTAATTTGTTATGTTAGAAAAGTTATCCTTCTTGATTGAAAATTGTTCTTTCTTAGTTCAACTGGAAAGCAAAATAAACGTGATATCCGCGTTTAGTCAATGGCTACCTTTATTTCGGGGGGGGGGGGGGGGGGGAAAAGTAAAAACTTGATAACTTAGTTTATTAATGACTCTTTATAATCTATAATATTTTTATTTTATTTGCCTTTTTCTGTATTTTTACCATATATAAAACCTCATTCCTAAACCCTTAATTACACCAACACTCATAATAATAAATCAAGCAATAGCTGAAGTACTCAATACTGTGGTAGTTTTCAATCCAAACAATGCCCAACAGCCTGCAGCTGTATTTTTATTAGAACCGCTCGCATTTTTCCAAGAATTTGGTCAGGGAAGTGGAAAACTGCAGAAAACCAAAATTCCTTAACGCAGCCGGTTACCGATTGAAATTTATCGGCCGCTAGATAAAAATAATTAAAAAATAAATGATTGAGTCGTAAATCATAAAATTTTTCCTTTTGATGATACAAATGATGGTATTGTCGTGAACCACGTCATTCTTCAAGGTGGAAGGATGGAGCGGTTACTGTGTCAACAACACACATCGGATCTTTACGGGTCCGCCAAACAAACTTTGTTTTTTTAAACACATTCTCTTCTCTTGCTTTCATAATTATTATCTCAACATAAATGTCTTTTAGTACTAACATGTCACTAACCCAAGCTTGACCTTAAAGAAAAAAATTTTAGTCCATTAACAACGTTGTTAATAGAATTTAAAGAGACAGGCTTTAAAATCAATAAAAAATAAAAAATGATGTCATTGATTCAATAAAGTTCGAAAAATAGTCGAAAAATCGAGGCATGAAATTTGAAAGAAAAAATAATCATTCGGGTGATTAAGGTGCTTCAAATAAGTCGGTTTTTAGAAGATTACAAAATACGGGTACAATGATGCATTTTTTATTGTAATATTTTGAACGCTTAGTTTTAAGGCTTAAGCATGTGACTGGCGAGAGCTCTTTTTTCAAAAAATGGCCTATCTTTTTTTTCTTTTTGTTAAATCAAAAAATTCTGTATTCTTATTAAAAAGGCAAGCGCCTGTTTTCGGTTTAACATGGGTACACTCTTGGTGGCACGCTGCCCGTTTTAAGGAGCAGGAAATGTAGCATATTTTGAATTTAAAAAAAAACAGGACCATTTTTCGAAAAAAGGGCTCTGTTCACGCACATGTGTAAGCCTTTTGATTATGTGGTAAAAATATAAAATCAAAAAATTTATCCTTGTGGCTGTATTTTGTATTATTTTAAAAACCGACTCGTTTAAAGCACCTTAACTCAGGAGTAAGCGAACAAAAGGTGATAAAAACATTTTTTTTCCATTGAGAAAATAATTGTTGCTGTTTTTTCGAAATATTATTATTTAAATTATCAAAGTGAAATTAATGGAAAATATTTTGTTATTGGTTTTGAATGTGTGTATAAAATAAAACTAGTTTTTAGAAATATAAAATATGCCACTACTTAAACAAAAGTCACTACTTCTATTTTTATTTTGCTAACAACTTCAAAAGACTTTTAAATTAAAAATCTTTTATATTTAATTTATTTATCAGTCTACAATATTATATTAGCAGATTTTAAATTTTAACGAAATGTTTTATCAACCCATAGAAATTTTAGAATCTCGTTACAATTTTTGCCTCTTTTAAAAATAACCTAAACTCTTTAAATCCCTTTAAGTCTAATAGAATTTCATTAGAATACTTGAATTTTATTAGGATCCTTAAAATCTGGTAAAATCTTGTATTTTTCAATTTCTTGAAATCTTCTGAATTATTTGGAAAACATTTGAAATACCTTAAAAATGTTTTAAACTGTTATTAAAATAATTCAAATAAAACATTTCTTGGTATTCTATTGAATTCTTTGAGTTTTTTAATATACTTGAAATCTTGAAAAATCCCGTACAAAATGTTAAAATTTTTAATATCTTTTAAAATTCCTTCAAAAATTAAAAAATCTTTAAAACCCTATAAAATCCTGAAAAACCCCCAATTTTTTAACTGTTTAAAATAGATAGAAATTCCTGTCAATCTCATAAAAATCTTTAATTTATTTTGAAATCTTAAGCATTTGTTAAATATTGAAATCTTGAAAGCTTGAAACCTTGCGAAATATTCCTAAATAATTTCAAATTTCTCAGAAATTTGCTACTCTTTTGAAATTTTCTATAATCTTACGAAATTCCTCAAAATCATTTTAAATGCACTATATTCTTTAAAATCCTTTAGGATTTTTATTATTTCTAAAATCTTGTGAAATCTCGTAGAAAATTTTTAAATCTTTAAGACATTTTCAAATTTTTTTGCAAAATGATAAAATATTTGAAATCTTAAAGAATTTAAATTCTTTTAAAATACCCGAAAAGTTCTGAAATTTCTTGAAATCTTTAAAATCTCCTGACATCCTCTTAAATATTTTTAAAATCCGTGAATTCTTTTAAAATTATGAGAAATCTGTGGTAAAATCTCGATATTTTTTTAATTCCTTGAAATCCATAGAAATCCGTTATAACTTTATAAAATATTTTAATTTCTTTCGAAATCCTCTGAATACTTAAAATATTATAAAATTTCTCAATATCTTCTGAAATATTGGGAAATTATTGATATATTCTTGGAAATTTTTTTAATATCTTAAAATTTTGTATAATTCTAGGAAATTCTTCAGGATCTTTTGAAAGATATTATACTTTTCAAAATTCTTAAAATTTTTAATATCCGTGAAATTTGGTGAAATCCCGTACAACATCGTAAAACTTTTATGATTTTTTTAATTCCTGCAAAAATGATGAAATCTTCAAAATTCCACAAAATCCCATTGAATATATTAAAGAACCTAAAAATCTCTTGAAATCTTCTGAAATCTGTGGAAAAATCTTAAATTTTTTTAAATACCTTGAAATCTATAAAAATGCCTCAAAATCATTTGAAATATTGGAAATAATTTCAAATTCCTCGGAATATTTTTATTCTCTTAAAACTGTCTATAATCCTATTCTTTAAAATCCTTTGAGATTTTTGTTATTTATGAAATCTTATATTTTCTCGTACAAAATTTTGAAATCTTTCATACTTTTTAAAATTTCTTTCTTTTCAAAATTTTCTTTAAAATTTCTTCTTTTTGAAATCCTCTCTAATTCCAGAAAATCTGAAAGAGATATTTTAAATTCCTTTATTTTTTTTTAAGTCCTATGAATGGTTCAAAAATTGTAAAATTCCTAAAAATCTTCTGAAATATTGGGAATTTTTGAAAATTTTTCGTAAATTTCTTACTTTTTTGCAATTTTCTTACTTTTTTGAAATTTTCTATAATCCATCGAAATTGTTTGGAATTTTTTTCAATACAGTATTTAATTTAAAATCTTTTGAGATTTTATTATTCATGAAATCTTGTGAAATACCGTACGGAATCTCAAAATTATTATTATTATTATTATTATTATTTAAAATACCTTTAAAAATAACGAATTCTTTTAAATCCTCTGAAATTCCATTAAATCTGATCAGTTTCAAATTCTCTTAATAATATCTTTTCAAATCCTATAAATCCTTCAAACATTATAAAACTCCTTGAAAGACCTCGAGATCTTTTTAAATTTTCAAAAAATTTTTTATTCCCGAAACCTCTTAAAAATCCTTGAAATTTTTGAAAGCTAAAACAACCTTTGAAATTGTAGGAATCAGTTAAAATTTTTTATAGCCCTTTTCGAATCTCTTCAAATATACTGAAATTTTTTGCAATATTTTGAAAATTTTGATTATAGGCAATTTCAAAAGAGTAAGAAATTTCCGAAAAATTTTCTATAATTCCCGAATATTTCGGAAAACTTTTAGGAGTTTTACAGTTTTGGAAGCAGTTATAGGATGTCAAAAGAATGAAAGGAATTTAAAAGAGATCTGTTAGATTTTGTGGAATTAGAGGGGATTTCAAAAAGAAAAAATTTTTAAAAAAATTTTTAAAAGAAAGAAATTTAAAAAAAAATTGGAGATTTTTCCAGAGATTTCAGAAAATTTCAAGAGAACGAAATTTTAAAGATTTCATCACTTTTGAAGGAATTAAAAAAATCATAAAAATTTTACGATGTTGTACGGGATTTCACAAAATTTCACGGATTTAAAAAATTTCAAGAATTTTGGAAAATATAGTGCCTTTCAAAAGATGCCGAAGAAGTTCCTAGAATTATAGAAAATTTAAATATATTAAAAAAATTTCCGAGAAATTTACAATAATTTTCCAATATTTCAGAAGATTTTGAGAAATTTTATAATATTTTGGGCATTCAGAGGATTTCGAAAGAACTTAAATATTTTATAAGGTTATAACGGATTTCTATAGATTTCAAGGAATTAAAAAAAAATCGAGATTCTACCACCGATTTCTTATAATTTTAAAAGAATTTAAGAATTTTAAAAATATTTAAAAGAATGTCAGGAGATTTTAAAGATTTCAACAGATTTCAGAACTTTTCGGGTATTTTAAAAGAATTGAAATTAGTGGAATTTCAAATATTTTATCATTTTGTAAAGAAATTTGAAAATGTCTTAAAGATTTAAAAATTTTCTATGGGATTTCACAATATTTCAGAAATTCGTAGGATTTCAAAATACATTAAAGATTTTTATGAGATTGAAAAGAGTTTCTATAGATGTTCAAGAATTTAAAAATTAAAATTTTTTTTTTCATTTTTATAGGAATTTTAAAAGATATTAAAAATTTTAAGATTTTGTACGAGATTTTAAAAGATTTCAAGTGTATTAAAAGTCTCAAAGAATTCAAAAGAATACCAAGAAATGTTATATTTGAATTATTTTTGAAATATTTTATTAACAGTTAAAAACATTTTTAAGGTATTTAAAATTGTATCACAATAATTCAAAATATTTCAAGGAATTGAAAAATACAATATTTTATAAAAATTTAAGGAATTTAATCAAAATTAATTTATTCTTATTAAATTCTATTTAGTAGATTTCATTGTATTGCGGTGATTTTAGACGATTTTTGTGTAATCTTGGGATTGTAGCAGATTTAAAAGATTTTACAATTGTCAAAGAATTTCGCGGGATTTTAAATAGTTTAGGCCATTTTTAAAAAAGGCAAAAAATTTTTACGGGATTCTAAAATTTCTATGGGTTAATACAACATTTCGTTAAAATTCGGAAAATTTCAATGGATATAGTGTAGCTTGAAACCCATGGTAAAAACGATATTTAAAATTTTGTAATATAATATTGTAGGCTGTTAAATAAATTAAATTAGTTAAAATCTTTTATATCCCTTTTCGAATCTCTTCAAAAATAGTGAAATTTTTTGCAATATTTTGAAAATGTTAAAAATGTTTTGCAATATAAAATATATTTAAATAAATTTGAAAAATAATTGCATTAGTGTCATTTTTTTCAAAAAAGAATAGAAATAGTTGCATCGTTGAAAACAAACTGTCGAAAAGTCCCTTTTTTCTTTCAGGGTATTAATATTATGAATTAAATTAGTAAAATTATAATAAATAAGTGTCAAACATTTTTAAAGAAATTTGAAAAAATAGTAACATTAGTGTAATTTAAAAAAAAAGAATCTAAATAGTTTCATCGTTAAAAAAAACTGTTAAATAGTTTCTTTTTTGCTTTCAGTGTATTAATATTATTAATATTCTTTTTCACACATTTCTTTCATTTCCTGATACTTTTCGGTTTTACATAATAAACTAGATTTTCCTTCGAAATGGATTAAATCACTTTTAGAATCCAGAATTATATATTAATAATTCTCTTCTGCCCTTAATTTCCTTGTTTAATCAATTTTTCATTTAATTAGTTTCTAAAAATAAATTAATCTTTTTTACGATCAATCAGACTGTAATCTAGAAAAAAAGACAATTTTGTTATCTTCAGATTAAAAGTTTAAAAATTTAAAAATTAAAAATATATAAATTGGTTAGAAAATATAAATATATATAAAATTCTACATGTGCCGGTTTTTGATATTCATGCGTACTTATACGGATCACGTCGAACTAACAGATACTCCCTAATCTAATAAAAATAAAAAATAGACTACCTCACAACCCATCTTCGGTAAAAGTTATATTGAAAAGTATCTCCCCCAAACTGACCCGGCGTAACCTGCATACAAACTGCCCCCTTACAGATTCAAGGCTTTTCCCAATATCTGAATCGTGACATTGAAACTTGTTTCCTATTTCAATGGAATAATACTACAAATAATAATAATAATAAACATTTTTTTCTTAATTATTATAAGGAATTGAATATTTGGTCAGGGAAGTGGAAAACTGCAGAAAACCGAAACTTCTGAGCGCAGCCGGTTAGGGACAGACGAGTTTAGATCTAGTCATTCGATAGCTAAGCGTGCCTAAATTTATTTTGGTTTCTTGGTATTTAAAATTATATATTTTTTTTTATTTAAACAAGATCTTTAAGTTAAAATATAAACATTTAGTGGTGTTTGTCCAAAGATGGTCTTTGGTTTCATTTTCAGGAATTCTATACATTAAATTGATTATTGGACGTTTAATAATATTTTTAATTTGATTTTAATCTAATTTAAATTTCTTAAAGTTTAATGTTTTAATAGTTTTAATATAATATGGATGACAAATTTTCAATAAAATAGTTGAGTTTTTCATAACAAAATAATTACTGAAAAAAAAATTTTGATTA
>JAAAKG020137372.1:0-12923 GCA_010014905.2 Druon quercuslanigerum
ATTCTGGCTAGCTGCTAACTTCTAGTCTGTGCAGGAGCTTCATTCAAGGCCAAATTTAGGCTTGTGACTACTTTTTAGTCTATTTTTGGGCTAACTTCTAGTTCTGTATATGGCCTTGGAGACCTGCATACTTCCAAATAGAACCTACTTAAGCACTACCTTACCCGCCATATCTTCTTTTAAACCCCGTTGGACCCTCTAGGCCCTCCTTTAGTTCTCTTAGGACCTATGTACTTATTCTGTAATTATATGTGACTTAATTTTAATCATTTTGTTTGTGAATACATAGTGAAAAAGCTTATGGATAATCAAGCAGAGTAATGCTGATTTTTTAACGTTAATAATGTAAATTCTGAAAAATATTATTTATGGATATTATTTTCTCTTCTCATTGTTTAAAATTAAAAATATTAATATTTTTAATCAAAAGGAAATTAAAATTGTTGCAAAAGAAGTAGTTTCTTCATTCAGATCGGAAACATAAAAAATGTATTATGCAAAATCAATAATGTGACTTGCCGTGAAACCGAGCTTTAAAAAGTTAGCGATTAAGTTTTTTCAGATTAAAGAAATGTGAAGAAGCATTAAACACTGGTACAAAATTATTAGCTTGTTTGATTCATGTAGTTTAGTATTTTTCAGTTTTTATATAATATATATATTTTTAAATATGAATAATGAATGTCAAAAAACTGTTTTGCAGACAGAAAAAATAATGTGAAATTTGAATAACTGCTCATTTGTACTTTTTCCCAGGGTATTTAACCTTAATTTAAGCAAAACAACGAGGTATAATATGACGAGAACGCAGCCATCCAAACAAGAAAAGTAGTAACTACATTGTGGATGAGTCCCCTGTCATCTTAACCGAAATTGGGATGGCAGGGAACTCATCCAATATGTAGTTACGACTTTTCTTGTTTAGACGGCAGAATGGTGCAACATTAAATAAAATTGTCAGACAGCTTCTACTGAAGTCAGGATGTGCGCGAAATTTCAAATAATGATTTTGTTTCCTGTGTATTGTAGGTTAAGTTTACTTTATCGACGTTCTCGGCATGTGGCTATGCTGCCAACAGCTGAGCATGAAAACTGACTTCTAATCGGTTCGACTCAAATCAGACACATTCGTAAAAACCTGCTTTTCGGATTCAGGGGGTCTCAAAACGTGGACATTTGGCAAAAACATACATAATACCTTATCTGATGAAAATGTAAAAATGGTTTCATTTTTATAGTATATTATAGTCATCAGGTTACATGCTTAGATTTGTATATGCTTTTAATCAAACTATTCAAAAATTTGTCTTTTGACTTTTTATAATCATAAATACTTACTATTAAATTCTTTATGGTAATAAGGTAGAAATTGATAGAATTTGGAGTCCATCAATATAAAATTCTGTAATTCGCGTTAAGTTTTTTATATTTAATTTTGTTAAATCACACTATTTGAAAGTGGTCTTGGTGATCAAAATGAATCCACGCACAGAATCACATATCAAGTCACGTTTATTTTCTTTAGCACAACACACTCTTACAATCGTTCAAGATCATTAGCGGTTCTAAAACTTTTTGAGAACTATAACTGCATTACGTTTAAAAGAAACAGAAAATGAAACTCCCAACAATAACTGATTGCCAAGAGGCACCTTGTAAGCTAGCGGGTTTACTTGAGCTTCAAGGGCGTGATTTTCTCATATACCTTGTGGACTTGAATGAGTTTCAATGCACTAAAATCACTGGAAAATTGAATGAATCGATGATTTTCTCTTTGATGTTCTTAATTGCGGTAACGAAAAAATGTATTCTTTGTTCTCATTTGCGGTAACAAAGAACTGGATTCTTTGTTCTTACTTACGGTAACAAAGAACTGGATTCTTTGTTCTTACTTGCGGTAACAAAGAACTGGATTCTTTGTTCTTACTTGCGGTAACAAAGAACTGGAATCTTTGTTCTTACATGCGGTAACAAAGAACTGGATTCTTTGTTCTTACTTGCGGTAACAAAGAACTGGAATCTTTGTTCTTACATGCGGTAACAAAGAACTGGATTATTTGTTCTCAATTGCGGTACCAAAGAACTGGATTCTTTGTTCTCATTTGGAAAAGCTCTTCGACATGAGTTTAGCTCAAAGCCCGACGAGAAACTGAGACCTGGTAAGGAAAAAGTCATCGTTCTCATGTCAAACCAGGCTTTGGCAGGGACCTTTTTAGTACTTGAAATCTCATATTAAGAAGTTTATATTTGTTTTATTTATACCTAAAGTGTTTACGAACATTTGGCGGATGTATCAAAGAAAAACAGAAAGAGGACTGGAGAAAAAGAGTACTTACAATATTCAAATATTATATCCTGATTTAACATTTCCGTATCAACAGGTAAAAGACGGATTTTTGTAATAGGTCTCTTGTATGTCGAACTCTGAGTTTTGACGGTCACTACTATTATGTGCCCATCCTTTCCAGGATGAACCTCAAGAATTCGTCCTAAAAACCATTTTGAAGGTGGATATCGCTCGTCCATTATTGAGACTAGACAACCCTTCTCCAATAAATAAGTAGGCTAATTCCATTTATAAATGGTCTGGTAGCGTTGAAAATACTCTTTGGACCACTATTTTCAAAAACTGTCGAGCATTTGTCGCAAGAGCTGCTAACGTGACAGGCGTTGTACTTTGCTCTGCAAGGGAAGGTTTTAGGGATAACGTTGAGTGGACCTCCAACTAGAAAATGCCAGGCGTAAGAGCGCCAAAATCATCTGGATCTTCTGTGAGTGTAGAGAGCGGCCTTGAGTTGAGAAGAGTTTCAACCTGCAAAAGAAACGTACTCATCTCCTCGAAAGTGAGAAGATGATCTCCGAGAACGCGTTTTAGATGATATATTACAGATTTAACCCCTGCTATTGCGTTCCGTCTTGTGTCAAGAGAGATGATAATTTTGTAAACTCTGCTGTTGCTAAAGAAAACAAGTTGCGAAGTGGCGCATCAGCTTCTTTTAGGTTTGTCCCACAATCGCTGCGGACAGTAGAACAAATTCCTCGTCTCGCGGTAAATATTTTGAAAGCAGCGATAAAGGCATCTGCTGTATAATCAGTTACTATCTCTATATGTATTGCCGAAGATGCAAGGCAAACGAATAGGACAAAATAAGCTTTATAAGTGCGAGCAGCTTTTTCTTTCCATGTTTTCAGTGCAAACGGACCTACATAGTCAATACCAGAATGTAGAAAAGGACGAGAAGGCGTTAGTCGATTAGAAGGTAATTGTCACATTAAGACCGAAATGACAAATGATACAAAAGAATCAAAATAGGGTGTCAACTTAATTGAAGCTTCTGTCGATATCTTGCACAACTGATACATTTTTTGCTAAAAGAACTTACTGGAATTTGTCCGCCTAGAATCCAGAAATCATTTTTTATGTATTCTAGAGTATTCTGAGTTCCACCATGTAGAGTACGTTGATGAGCATCAGATACGATGAGCTGACTAAAGGGAGAATCTTTCGGTAAAATGAATGGATGTTTTGAGTTCAGAGGAAGCAAAGATGCTTGAAGCCTTCCTCCAAGGCGCAGTAGGCCTTCTGAATCAATGAATGGTGTCAAACGAGAGAGATAATGAGAGCTTGGTAAAGATTCTCCGTTTGACAAAAGTTTACATTCTTTATGGACTGAGTAGTGTTGCGTTTCTCGAACCCAGTATTGCTTTGATTCCTCTAATTCCTGAAGCCAAATAGGAATTTTTGAAACAGATTCTGCTTTTTTCCTGAGACAAAGGATGAATCTTTTGTAGAGGGCTGTGATCCGTAAAAGCTTATTCAGATTTGAGTATTTTGTCAAGAGTTGCCAATAAGTTTTCACTGAATTTACAGTAGCAGGTGTAGATAGACCTGAAAGTTCCTCCAAGTTGTCTAATTTAGTAGGAATTTCAAACTGACTGGGCCATCATTGAGATAAAAGTTGAAGCCAGCTTGGCCTGTTCCACCAACCAAAAAGCTCGGAAAGTTGACTTAGAGTAAGTCCTCGTGTGGCGCAGTCAGCAGGATTTTCCTTTCCTGTTATTAAATGCCATCTTGCTGATGGAATAGTTTCTTGGATAAAACAAACTCGATTATATGCAAAATCCTTCCATCCAGATAAGTGATTGTTAATCCAGGTATAAACGATAGCAGAATCAGTTCAAATATGCACTGGAGATTTCTCAAAATCAAATACTTGTAAAACATGAAAAATTAGTTTTTTAACAAGTACTGCTGCAGATAGTTCAAGTCGAGGGATAGTCAACTTTTTGATTAGTGCAACTTTTGTCTTAGAGCAAATAAGCGCTGTTTAAATTTTGCCACATTGATCTATGGATCTTGAATAAACTGTCGACGCCAGAGTTTGCTGAGAGGCGTCACAAAATCCATGGATTTCAGCAGAACTTTGTACCGTTTTTCCGAGACAGCGTGGGATCGACAACAAGCTCAGATCTTGAAGTTCTTGCGTAAGTGTATCCACGTTTCCCATAATCGAGAAGGTAACGGATCATCCCTATCAAGCTTAAGAGACCAAAGATCTTGAATAAAGATTTTAGCGTTGATAGTTATCGGTGATAAAAGTCCTAGTGGGACAAAAAGTCGAGCTATCGTAGACAATACGGTTCTTTTTGGTAATTTTGTCTAAAAGGAATCGTCCAAGTGGAACAAAATGAATCGGATGTGGAATTCCAATTTATTCCCAAGGCGTGTAAAATAGCAGATTAATCAATCGGAACAGAAGCTGGAAAAAGTTATTCATCTGATTAACACTTTCAAGAATTCTTGGGTGGTTGCTTGTCCATTTGTGAAGAGGTAACCCGCCCGCCATGCACATGTCATTTACCTTTTTCACGGTTTCTTTAGATCCTTTAATTGAAGCAGCTCCTCCGAAAATATGAACAATTCTACCCTTGTCCAAAACAACTGTAGATAACGGAAATTTAAAACCTTAATCTTTGATAAGTTGTTGCATAGCGCGAAGAGCGAAAAAGGGGCACTAGCTAGGCCATATGTAACTGTGGTTAGTTGATATTCAAGAGTGTTATTTGGCTCTTTACTCCGCAAAATTCTCTGCAAGTTCCAACCGTCTGGATGAATTTTAATATGACAATACATCTTTTCAATGTCTAAATTAAAGACATATTTAAATTGACAAAACCGAATCAGAACATCAAGTAATTCAGTTTCAAGTTTCACTCCTGTGTGAAGGATATAATTCAATGACAAACCATAAGAAGTCCGACTAGACGCATTAAAAACTATCCTAAGCTTTGTAGTAATGCTACTTTCTCGTATAACTCCTTGATGTGGAATGTAATAAACTGGTTGCGATGACTCAACTTCTGATTCAGGAACTAATTTCATGTGTTGCAAAACCTCATATTCATTAAGGAAATCGATGTAAGCTTTTTGTAACGTTTGAATTAAGTGCAGTTTATTGGTCAATCTTGAAAGCACATGTAACGCTGCAGGTCTAGAATTTCCAAGAAGTTCAAGTAATTTTTTCAAAGGAAGTCTGACAACATAACGGCCACCAGGATCCCGAAAGACTGTTTATTTAAAATGATCTTCACAATCCTGTTCCTCAACTGATAAATATGGTTCAGATTTCATTGGCAATTCATCTAATTTCCAAAATTTCTGAAGAAGTTCATACAGACTTTCGTCAACAGAAGTATGAAAACTCTGTATTTCAGATGGCGATGACTGAACTTCACCTTTTGGACCGAAAAGAAACCAACCAAAAACTGTAGCCTGTGCTGTGGGAGCATTAGCTGAACCACGACGAAGACCTTCTCCAAGAATTTGACCATAATAGTCAGCTCTAATCAGGAGGTTAATTGAACCAGATGATTGAAATTTAGGATGAGCGAGCTGTATATCACTTAAATGAGGCCAATTTACACTAATACTTTCGATGGTATAGATATCTGAAGTCTGTTTTTGAAGGATGTAGACTGAAATGACACACGATAAAAAGAATCAAAATAGGGTGTCAACTTAATTGAAGCTAAGCCTCGCGTTCGACCAGCTTTGATTGCCCCGATTCCCCGTAATGGAATCGATGAATGTTGACGTGGTAATCGGAGCTTTTGGATCAATCAAAAGACGGCTAGAAGCGTACGAATGAAGGAATACTTTTTTTCCTCATTTACTGCAACGCTGATTGGATTTACACCTTGAAGCTATATGCTGACCAAGACAATTGAAGCAAAGATTTTTATTTTTAATTTTTTCCATTCGTCCTTGAAATGTCTGATTAGCATATTCAGGACAATTAGCAGCATAGTGATTTGAAAAGCAAATTGAGCATTTGCTCATGTAAGCTTTAGTAGAACTTGAACTTTGATCACTAGAAGAAAAGTGAGCTCTTACGGACTGCTTTTGAGGATAAACTACTGGTCTTTTGAGGATCCCAGATGATGCCCCCAAGCTTTTAACGGATCGGGATCTAAGCGTTGTACTGAAATAAAGACTAGAATATCATCCCAGGCATAAACAGGACGACCTAGTGTTTTCAAGGATCGGTATATTTGAATTATCGTTGTGTACAGATGTTCCATTTCCGTTGCAGATTCTTTTGTCATTCTTTAAACTGTCAATAAACAATGTAGAGCAGAACTTACCGATAAACGCTTATTTTCATAAAAAGAAACAAGAGAGTCCCAAGCCTTTTTGAAATTATCTCAAGTCAAAGCTGTATTTTTGAGGAGATGAGAAGCAGTATCTGTTAAGCTTTGCTTAAGATACTGCAATTTCCAAACGTGTATCAGATTGGTGTTTGAGATTACTAATGAGTCAAAGAGATCTTTGAATGTAAGCCACTCGGAGGGAGAACCACCAAAATTTGGCAGATACAAGTTAGGGAGGCGCGGGCCATAATTTACGACTGAAGGAAAACTAGCCACTTGAGACCCGGCTTGACCACACACAGGATCATATATCAAGTCACGTTTATTTTCTTTGGCAAAACACACTCTTATAATCGTTCAAGATTAGCGGGTCTAAAACTTTTTGAGAACTAAAACTACATTATATATAAAAGAAACAGAAAATGAAACTCCCAACAATAACTGATAGCCACAACGTACTTACCTTGTAAGCTAGCGGGTTTACTGGAGCTTCAAGGGCGTGATTTTCTCATATACATTGTGGACTTGAATGAGTTTCAATGCACTAAAATGACAGGAAAATTGAATGAATCGATGATTTTCTCAACAAAAAAAGCGGTAACACACAACTCGTTCATGTTCCTAAATGCGGTAACACATATATCGTTAATTTTTTTAATTGCGGTAACAAAGAAATGGATTCTTTGTTCTCATTTGCGGTAACAAAGAACTGGATTCTTTGTTCTTACATGCGGTAACGAAGAACTGGATTCTTTGTTCTCAATTGCGGTAACAAAGAACTGGATTCATTGTTCTCATTTGGAAAAGCTCTTCGACATGAGTTTAGCTCAAAGCCCGACGAGAAACTGAGACCTGGTAAGGAAAAAGTCATCGTTCTCATGTCAAACCAGGCGTTGTTAGGGACCTTTTTAGTACTTAAGATATCATATTAAGAAGTTTATCTTTGTTCTTTTATACTTTAAGTGTTTACGAACATTCGGCTGATCGATCGAAGAAAAACAGAAAGAGGACTGGAGAAAAAGAGTACTTACAATATTCAAATATTATATCCTGATTAAACAAATTTAAAACTTTCGGAAAAAATTTATTGAATTTCAAAAAATTTAAATTTAAAATGGGCCTTTCTATTCTTACAAATAGTAAGGACAATGCCGACATGCTTTAAAATATTTTTTTGATTTTTTTACTTGAATCAAGTATTGTTTTATATTGATTGAGAATTATGTAAAGAAATTAATTAATATCAATAGGAAAGTCACAAATTCACTAAAACCAGCAAGACGTTCATTAAATAATCAGTTTGGGATTCTTCAAGTGTTTTACCTTAGTGTGTATATGAATAAGCAATTTGCGTACACAATAAGGAAAACGGTATACAAACCTAATAAATCGTAACTAATTGATAAAATGGCTCAATTGTGAATTTATGAATGATTATTTCTGATAATTATATAGTTATATAAACAAATCATTTTTTTCTGTTATATATTTTTTATTTTGGATAACAAAGTTTTTTTTATATTTGAAACCTAATTTTTTCCTAAATATTCCAAATATGTATATCGCAGAAAAAACATAAGTCAATTTTTGTTTCGGGTAATTTTCAAGTAGATAAAATTGAAATAGTAACCATTTCCAATGCAGTGGAAGTAAAAAGTGTGCTTTTGTACGAGATTACTATATTTAAGAATTTCAAATATTTCGTTTGGCAAACGTTGCACAATTATTTCCTAAAATATGAAGTTATTCAAATTCAAAGTCTACAAAATTGAAATAATTCCTTTTACAATGCCTTCAATTTAAATTCTCAACTTAAAGTTGGTGCATTGAGAATGCTTTTGCATTCTTATAAATTATGAAAAACTGAAATTCCATCCTCTGAAAAGTTTACAATTTAAGATTGTTTTAAACTTGAGCGTTTTAAACCGAAATGATTTTAGAAAATTTAACTGAAATACATATATTGAACCGGAATTGAATTTGTAACGGTCTTCTCCTTCAACTACTCCCAATGATACTTCGGAACTGATAGTCTGATATCGGGTCGACAGGCTGGTCTGGAACTTTCGAAAGCGTGTCGTTCATAAATCGAAATCTTTATGCCGCTGCTCATCCTCAACATCTCTGATATTATATTATAGATTTACATACATTTATATTTATGTATAAAATTGCATTAGTATGGGTACACCTGTACACTCATATATACGAATTTCCAGTACCCATCCCGCATCTGCAAAAGAAGTGTCGACTTTCCCAAGGTATTTCAGTGATGTTTAATTATGAACAATAAAGAATAAATAATGCACTCTTTTCTATATATTTGCTGGTTTAGACATATTGTACAAATATATATCTCTAGAAAAAAATCCGCGCTCAACCTTCCTTTTCAAGTAACTTCGAGTGTCAAGTTTGCTATTTCTTTTATGGTTAAAACTTCCGTTTACATTTTATCATGTAATTTGATTAGAAAGTTTCCATAAATTAAAATTACTTGTCGTTTTCTGATATTGTAATAATTCAGTGAGGTATACATTATCATGGCTCTGCAATAATTTATATTGCTCATTTGAAACTAGCCATTAACAATGACGAAAAAGGCTCAAATTAATAGTATTGAGGTGTTTAAATTGCAATAAAATATAATTTATGTATGTCATATTAATGAAGATGCAAGACTTCAATGGCTTCCGATTGACCGTGCTTCGATTTGCGGATCGACTGCAAATAAATTATAAATCGTTACCGTAAACACTTTCTAAATGAAGCGAGTGCCGTAACATCAAATCAAGCATCGATGCAATTCTGCTTTTGATTAGGATGGTGATGTAAAGTTAAAGTCCAAGATCCTAATAGTTTTAACTGATTGCTTGCAGTTTAAGAATATTATTTATAGATGTCCTACTTTTCATTGTGCTATTTGAACTTTAGCAAAGTTACTATTTTCATTTACTTATTATTAATATTCTCTCATATTTTTCAGAATGAAAGACACTTACGTACCATACATCCAAAATCTAAAAGTATGTGTGTGGACTACAATATTTTTTGCCTCTGCTAAAAACATAATATTTAAAAAGATGTCAACTGTATTCATATGGAGAAGTCATTAATTATTTCTTGTTGAGGTTTAATTTTTATGAAAGAGCTATTATTATAAAAGATAAATAAATGAATAAATAACAATAAATAATTAATTAAAAATACAACATTCGACGTTTGAATTATACATATTAGAATTCAACGTTTAGATTAAATTGACACATTTTTATTTGGAGGTATTTCAATGTTAAAAATTCTAAGACTCGAATTAAAAGGTACAATTTTATGTAAATTCTCAGATATACTTGCAAAAAGGTCACCCAAGAATATTGTATTGATACTTGGCTTAAGAGTTCCTTTTGCGTATAAATTAAAAAACCTAAAAGGATATTCACCGCAGGTTATTCAAAATTTAGTTATTAACTTTTTTTGTTAAAAAATAAAAACTTTCTTTTTTAAATCTGGAAAAACATTAATTTGATACAAAAATATTCTTCACGAAAGTTTAAGATATTTTCATGAGACAGCTTTCTTGTATCTAAGCTTTTCTCTTTAAAACTGATATTTGTTAAAAAAAAAAGAAAATAATGTTTAGACTTTCTATAATAAAAAATTTCCAAAATTCGGTACGGTAAAAAGAAAGAAAATTTTATGCTTTTTCTTGAAAAATACGAGTTGTTGAAAAAATGTGTAAAAAAGATGCATAATTGTGTGAATTTTTGCATTGTAGCAGCGAAAATCTTTTTCGGGTTTTCCATTGAGTTCCAAGAGGAGTCCCCCGACCACACGTACCCAATCCTCAGGAATAAAAAATATTCTGCATTTAAATTTTTTGATTCCTTGGACAACCATGGATTTAGGAACTTTTTTTCTAACGTATCATATTCTAAAATCTAGGGGTTTTAAAAGAAATCTCTTAAATTTGCTTGATATAATTCGTGTGATGTATTTTCCTCTGAATGAAATAGAGTTTGATTTCTTTAGAATGAATTTCGTGAATGAAAATGGCATTGAATCATCGTAACTTTATCTGACTTTTATCACTGATTCTTTAAAATTGTTTAATTGTAAAGGGCTTCAGTTAAATGAATTCACTTATGATCGCTTTATTTGTAAATATTCAGTCGGGTATATTTTCAATTAAAATGTTTTTTTATTTTTAAAGTCCTCCGATTTAAAATAAATTTATTTTGAAGGATTGCAATCAGAAACCGCAATATAATTATACGTAAATTAGTGAGTGAATATCGAAACTGCTTTTTTGAGCATTAAAAAGACTATAATATTCATAATATTGTATAATATTCATCACAAAATATATTTGCGAATTATTCAAGATTAATGACGATAGTTAATTTTATACACTAATTTAATAAACAAATAAATGTCTGAACCATTATAAGACGTACGGATGGTCATTTATTGTTTTACAAGGCTGCACTAAACGATGAATTGACAAGAATGGACTAAACGATACTTTACAATGATAATTCTTTATGATACTTTTTTATCTGGTAAAACTGGTTGTTCGTTTAAACAAAACTAAATATATGCTTCATTCATATATTTTGTAACAGATGAACTCTATTTTTAAAAACTAAATATTAACTATAACAAACTTTAAAAATTCACTATGATCTTTTACCAGCAGGTAGCAATTAATTATTACAACTATAAGCAATGGAGGAAGGTGAACAGGGGTTTTTTGTCTACATTCAGAAAACAATTTCTAAAACAAGAACCATTCTAATTTAAAGATTTTTTAAAGAAAAAAGTTCATTTCTGATTGTGGGCCGGTGACTCCTATTTTTTGTCTGTCTCGGCGACTCCTATTTTTTAACAGTCAATTACCTAGTAATAACTGACTGGACAATGTCTCTTTTGATAAGCTTTCTGGTTGGTTATTTTCTGATGAAATTTTATTAGACATCGTTGAAAAAACTATGTATATCATATTAAAAAACAATAAAATGTGATCATAACTATAATATTATACGTAAAAAAATAATGATCCAAGTTTAATCTGAAATTATTTTATATTTACTAATATGCAGTTAATAAAATTAATAGTTACTGGAGAGATATTACTGACAAAAGAAGTTTAAAAAATTGTTATTAATTTGTAATGAGTCTTTGTTGAAAATCATTTTTACATATATATTAAAATGGCGACCAAAATATGATGGAGTAGAGTAAATTCTTAATTCCTCAAAATCGTAATCCATTCTTCATTTTTTCTTAACACATGAATAATTTTAATATTTATTTGCCACTGTCGACGAGCACTCTTAGAAAGCATTTTTACTGCTTTTAAAATTGGTAAATAATTGCAAAAACTTTGTAAAAATACAACGCTGGAATGTCAAGTAAAAACTAAATCTCATTTTTCAAGTTGAATAAAAAATTTAGATCCTTTTTCAAAAAACGGTGATGTAAAAAAAAAGTTATTTTAAATGCAGAAGAGACTTTTAATTAAACTAAAAGTTACATTTAACTCCCCTATTAAAAATATCTGATCATAAAGCTTACCCTGTGTAAATCAAATCGCTTGCGATTTGATTCTCTCTATTATCCATATAGAATATATTATCCATATAGGGGTTTGAAATTAAAAAATGATTTAGATTTGAATGTATGGTCTGATTATTGGTTGGATAAACGCTCGAGTTCATTGCCATAATTATGAATAAGCCATTTATAAATATTATTTTTAATATACAGAAATTATAGATATAATTGAATATTAATTAAGCAGATTTTAATCCAATCGCGTTCAATTTAATTTCACCATGTTCAGAACATAAATCCGAACGTCCCTCTGAGGATGAACAGATTTACAGTCTGATTTATAGTCTAATTTAAGATCTGATTTTACATCAGATATTTTTAATACAGGATTGGGTAATTGTTAAACAAATTGGTGACTGGCTTCTTGATTCACCAATTTTTTAAAATGATCCATTTTTTAGTAACAAAATAATTAATAGTTGTCAGTAGAATAAAACTAAAAATTCAAAAAGCATGTTTAATCGCAATTGTACATACCAAGAGCATTAATTTGAGTCATCTCAAGAGCCTAGAGCGCGCGTCTGTCGCATCTAACTTCGCGTTCGGTCTTCGTAGTTCCTCCTAGGGATGGGCGATACCGATTCGATATATCGTAGCATCGATACTTTTGACTCGATACCCTCGATATTTTATATCGATACTTGACTAGGTCGATACATCAA
>JAAAKG020137373.1:0-12923 GCA_010014905.2 Druon quercuslanigerum
CTCCGACCCAGGTTGCTGATCAATCTCTCTAGCAATCACCCCAAGTGAAGATCCTCACAAAGCCGTTATGTGAGGTTATCCACTTGGGTCCATTAGTATCCAAGGTCTTGTTTCAGGCGCCGTTTCCTCTACTGAGACTCTTCTTGTTGATTTTCATAATTTAAAGTTATTTAATAGGATTTTAAAAGTTTTAATGTTTTTTTTTTAAATCGAAAGCAATTTTTATAGGTTTAAAAAAAATTTAAGAGATTTTAGTAAATTTCAAAGATTTTTAAATAATTTAGAATCGTTTGAGAGATTTAAAGGAGCTTTTAACAGATTTCAAAAAATTGAATGAATTTGAACGCATTTTATGTTAAGTTTACAGATTCCAAGGAATTTTCAAGAACTTTAAAAAATTTTAAGGGATTTCCAGTTTAAAATATTTAACGATATTTTCGAAGAGTCCATTGCATTTTGAATAGGATTCCTTTAAGCTTTGAATTGAGGAATTCATTTACGAAAATTGAAAAATCCCAGAGGGATTTCCGGAGGATCTCCAGAGGGATTTAAAATATTTTAGGGTATTTCCATAGATTCCAAGGAATTTTGAAGTGACTTGAAAAAATTGAAAGACTTTCCAAGAGTTTAAATGCTTTTTGGAGATTCATAACAAATTTATGCAGTTTTCATGAATTTCCTAGAATTGTAAAACATGTTAAACAATTTGGTAGGACCTGTAAGGTCTAAAGATATTTGAAAATATTGCAAGGGATTTTAAAGGGTTTTATCCGGTTGTCAAAGATTTTGTTTTTTTAAGGGATTTTCCAGGATCTCAAGGTATTTTAATCAATTTACAAGGTTTTAGGAAATGTAATTAGAGTGCATAGAATTAGATTGCATGGAATGTTACGGAGATTATTCATCATACTAATTCCTATTCTCGACCTATTTTCACATGGAAAAGTAATTATTAAGACAATTTTTAATCAAATATAAGGAAGTTTTGTAATTTGAGGTTTATTTATGAATATTATATGTTTTGTAATCATTTTCATCATCGAATAAATTGTGGTAAAAGTATATTGTTACTTTAAGGTTATTTGAAATCATTTTCAAATTTAAAAATAAGGGGAATATCAATTATCCCAAAAGAACTAAAATGATTTTTTGCAAATAATTTTTGTATCATCGAGTAAAAAAATTATGCAATAATAATGTTATTACCCTGAATAATATTTTCAATGTGGATTAATCTATTAATAAAAGTTTTAAACTTGAGAATTAAATATTTTTAATAATACTTTGTCATTAAAGTCACCTCAAAAATATGTTTCTTCTAATAACTTTAAATATACTAGATTTAAAAAAAAATTTAATTTTTATTATTGGATTACATCAAATCTCAGGGACATTCAAAAAGTGATTAAAACTCTAAAATTGTAATTAAAAAAGAATGCTTCGATTTATAATTTTCCAGTTAATTGTGAATAATCCTTTTTTCCAAAATTTGACTCGATAGCTTTCTTCTAAAGGGTATAATGCCATAAATTTGAAAATAGGTAGTTGATACACGTTACCAACAAATTCTGAAATAAATTAATTTCGAATTTA
Organism: Druon quercuslanigerum; assembly: GCA_010014905.2. NCBI lineage: Eukaryota > Metazoa > Arthropoda > Insecta > Hymenoptera > Cynipidae > Druon > Druon quercuslanigerum. Next base: position 1,594 of record JAAAKG020137373.1, read on the forward strand.
AGAATGCAATTTTCAAATTAATGGGAATATGTGTAATTTTGACAGTTATCAAATATTGTTAAATAAATTTGAATACAAAAATAAACGTTAAAACATTATTTTAACCTAGTTAATTTTCAAATATGATGTTCTTTCTACATATAATTGAAGGCTTTGTCCACATATGTTTGAAGCTTGCACGAAGATGCCAGAAAGCCATACCAGTTGATCCAACGTTATCTCTGCCGAGGATTTAATTTAAGAGAGGACAAATTAGAAATAATTTAATTATTGAGCTAATTAATTTGTTTTTTCTCTCTTTTTCTTGTTTTTTTCGCTTAAATGCGAGATAAATTAATAGAACCAAGCAAGAAAAATCAACTACTTTTAGTATAAAAGTATGATATTATATTTTCTTTGCCGAATTCATCATTTTCGTTTGAAAATTCTAGTATGTGTTAGAAATTTTTTTGTTTTGTTTGAAAATGCAACTACTTGTATTTCGTTAAAATCATATTTTCAGTCATAAATTCAGCAACTTGGTTAGAAGTTGAAGGATTTAATTAAAAATGCATTTTTTGGTTCTAGATTCATCTTCTTGGTTAAACACTTACCTATTCTTTTTTTTAGAAAATTTATTTTCTGGTTTTAAAACTCTTCTTTTAGGGTGAACTCTTTAGTTGGAAAAACAGCTTTGTTCAGATTTATTACATTAGTTGAAAATTCATCTCTTTTATTGAAAATGCGATTATTTCGTTACAAATCAATTTTTTGTTCAGAATGAATTTATTTAAAAAGCACTGTAAATATTTCATTTCTGGCTAAAAATTTAAATTTTGTTATTAAAGATTGATCCTCAATAGTTAAGAATTTATGTATTTTATTTAAAATTGGTTTTATTATCAAAAATAAATCTTATGTTTAAAAATTGACTCTTTTTGGTTAAAAATGTAACTATCTGTATCTACATAAATATTTTTTGGTTAAAACCTAACTTTTTTGTTCAAAATTCAGTTTTTTGTTTTAATTTAACTATTTCGTTAAAAATTGAAATAAAAATTTAGGCTTTAAAAGTTGGAAAATCAATCTTATTTGTTGTACATTTAATATATATTTCGACTTTAAATCTTAAGAATTTAACGTGTAATATATTAAATTCAATATGGTATTAAAAATGTTTTTATTTTACAGAAATTATTTCTCCATTATTATTATATTTTCCCAAAAGATTACTCTGTTTCCTATGTTTAGGCAAAATTTTGGCATATTTTACTTCTATTTGTGAAAAAAAATCAAAAATATTAGGAATCTCAATATTAAATTAAATAAAAAAATTTCTTTTATGGGCTATTATTTTGGCACCCATATTAAGAGGGCCTAAACTCTCTTTAAACTTAAAAATTTATGATAGATTATTATTTTTTAAAAAATTCTAAAGAAAATACTGACGCGTGTGATTATTTGTGATAGATCATCGAGTTTAAATCGGAGAAAAACTAAAAGTTGCCTTTTTCCGTGTTCAGCTGATGGCAAATTTAAGGGGATTCCAGTTACCATTAACCGTTTCAACTCAAATTTGGAATCATCTTTCTTGGGTATTCGAAAAAATTGGGGGATGGATGTACAGAATTTTCAAAAGTGAAAAATAAGGACCACCCTAATATACATAGAAGTAGTTAAGTAGTATAAGCCCTTTTAGGTTAGCCAGAAAGGATTTCAGGCCACCAAAGATTAGGGCGTTTAGGTAGTAAATATTATTATATAAGTATTATTTTTAATTATATAATTTGAATTATATTTATATAATAATTAATTTTTTTATAATTATATAAGACTAAGTAGGGAATATTAATATTATTCGGGTGTTTTGCGTAGTCTAATTAAATAAATGAAATAAATAAAACTCAAGTGAAATAAATAGTTTTAGGTCACACATGTGGGGTATTTAGTAGAATGTGTCCGAAAAAATTAGAAAATGGTTCTATTAAGAGTAGGTAAAGCATTTTTTTTTTGCAAAAACGGTTTATGGAGGGGTCCTAGTAAATATTTCGAATTTTCTACAAATGATTACAATGGGTTTGAATAATTCTAAGAAAAAAGTTTTGGCCTTCAACAATCGACCACTTTTATTATCAACAATTATTACTAATTTTTTCCCCTTTTAAAATTATTTGATCCATTTTCCTTTTTTACATAAAATAATGCAATGTTTTTGTAAATTTAAATAATAACAGATGCACATACGCCACTGAAATACTTCAAGATAATTTCAATAAGATTAAAAAAATAGATTTTTTTCTTTTAAAAACGCCTAGAACGTGCATTTGTTTATAAAAAAATAGATAATGGTACTTTTTTTGCGATATACATATGTTTATACAATATACTTTATTTATAGAATCAAAAATTAACCTCCGAGCTTTAATTTTAATGGCAAGGGATCATCCTCACTTATTTATTAATAACAATTTTACAAGTTAACAATTTTTTCTTTATTATACATATGTGCACTGATTTTAAGCGACTGCAAGTATAGGAAAAAATGTGTATAGAAGATATAAGATCAAATGCAAAAATCTATACATACTCCACTATTTGTACAAAACATAAAAATTGAATAAAGAAAAGTATCAAAAATCTAGTTTACGAATTTCTAGAAAATGTAATTATGAATTTTTAGGCAAGAAAAACATTTGTAATAGGTGCATACCTGTGTTCTTTATGTCATTTTAAACCTTGCTTTTTGTTTTCACTCCACTATTCCCGGATAGTACCAATCTGGATATTTTATTTCGATAATTAACTTCTTTCCTGATGTTACAAGTAGTCTTCTTTTTATAAGAAGTAGAATCCTTTTTTGTACTTTAATCTAATTTCAGAGAGCATTTAATTTCCTCCTCGACGTTGAAAACTCGTCATCACATCTGAAAAGTATACGTGTCAAGAAACTAATCTTCTACAGAGGTGTTGATACGACTCTTTGATGTCGAATGGCAGTGCGAGTTCTTCCTTTCGATTCCACCTCGTGGCCTCGTATCCGGTTCCTCAGCATCCCTCTTTCCTTCTTCTCGTCGTAATTGCAACGCGAACCCGTCGAATCGAGGGAAGAGAAATTCCGTACGTTCCGGAGATAAGGTGAAACTGGAGGATCGCCAGGTTCCGATTTTCTCTCCAGACGACGGGACACCTTCGACAGCTTCTTGTGCAGGAAACGATTTAAAGAGTGTACGCGTTGGGAGGCGGAAATTCGCGGTTGAAGACATCCTGGCGGTGAGCCCGAATCTACCAAAAAGGAAACTCTCGCTTCGTCTCTCAACTCTTTTTAACACCTCCAGCCCCAATCGGGTAAACCGAAATCGAGAGAGCTTCGCTTTTACGATAACACTCTCGACGAACTTAAAAAAAAATATTATCACAACCTTCCCAACCAATGGCACTATAACGTCGCATGCACTCTGAAACGTTGAAGCCTTTGCAAAAATTGTACCTTCATATATTCACTCACTCTTTAATAGAACTTTATTGTAGGGAGATAGCGTTTGCTTTTTGCAAGAAAATATTTTCCCTGATATTATATTCTACATATCGCTGGAAATTATCTTCCTTCTTATCACGAGCTTTTTTAAAGGAATCAGAACTCATAAAAAAATTTTGCTAAAATATGTATATTTATACTCACTTCTTCAAAAAAAGTTAGACTAAAGGAAAATAGTTTTTTTAAGCAATTTGTTTCATTGATTATATATTAAAAATGCTAAAGTTAAAAGTCTATGCTCAAGTTACTGAACCATTTTCCACCCAAATATGCGGTTTTGCTACGGAAATAGAGTGAAACTTATCTTAATGATTTGCAAACCAAAATTGTTTTGACAAACTCATCAGTAATTAAATTTAAAATTTAAAAACGCCAATTATCAAAAGATTTTCAAAACTTTTGTTTGAACTATGATACATTTATGCTAATACATATATTTACCTTCTTCTATTGTATTTTAATAGAATTACTCGTCTTCTTTCGAAATATACTGAAAAAGTTTAAAAAGTTTGAAATTGACAAAATGGCGTTAGTTTCTCTGAAAATTCAACCTTTTGAAATGCATTTTCTCCTTCTCGATATAATTTTTTATGGTGTTGTTAAAAAGAAAGCAGATATAATTTAACAGATTCAACCACTTTTTATTAAATTTTATCCTTTGAAGTCGATCATAATTTATTTACCAGTACGTTATTGAAACAGTTAAATTAGGTCCTCTTTAGATTTTTTTATATTTGACTTTTTCCGTATATTGTGTGGTTTTAGCAAAAAATGTAGATTTTCGTTTTTTGACAAAAAAATTTTACTTCTTTCTAAGGCATGAGGAATCTTGAAAAAATTAAGAAGAAAAAACGCTAAGGTTATTAGTTTAATTTATGTAATTCTTTTGGATCTTCAAATCTAAACACTCATAACTTTCTTAAATAATTATTTAGCAATTTAGCAAGATGCGTGTCGTCTTATTCTATTTTTCTATTTAGAAAAAAACAAGATATTTGAGAAACGAATTATTTTGTATAAAAACCCTTCTATCTTCAATAATTGCCGCGTTATGGTCTGTCAAAGAACCCGGATTTTTTGGAAAACGGAGGCGAAAAAACTCAGTTCTGAAGCTTATATCTGTACTTTGCAACCTGCTAATTTTACGAAAATAATTTCAAAAGTTCAATTGAAGTAGACGTAATTTCGTGTAATTCTAAAAAACTGCAATGATCTAGCGCGAATAGGTCATGAGTTATAGTCTCACAAAGTTGACCGTTTTTGACCTATTTTTCAGGGCAAATTACTCGTGTTCAGCTTTTTCAAAGTACCTTACTTCTCCGTGAAGCTACATAAGTTGTGCAAGAGGACAAGTTGCAGGGCAGTACATTTCGCTGAAATATAAAAAAAAATCTTCTAGTCTTCATAGATCAAGAGTTATGACTTTTTTAAAAAACCATAATTTTTTGGCTAGTTTGAGCTATTTATGGCCATGAAAGTCTTGTAAAAATTTCTTGTTTCGTCCATATCCTACAGAAAAACGTAAAATGAAAAAAAGACAATCTTTTAGCTCGAATATATCACGAGTTATAACCATGAAACTTTGACTCTTTCCATTCGGAAAGCTATGTATGTACTGGAAAATGTACCGCGACCGTATTTGAGCATTTTCTTGGCATGTATGCAGTTTTCGTTCATTACAAGGTAACTTTTTCTGCTTTTTTTTGAAAAACAAGCAATTGTTCAAAAATTGTGTATATAATACGATTCACTTTATAAATTGTGTTCATATAGCATGTATTTAATTTGTGAAAATTACTTCTAGAATATTATCTGTTTCCGAAATTAAATAAAAAATACAAGTTAACTGATTCTACATTGTTTATTTATTATTCATTTTATTCATTTTATTTTTTTTTCATTTTTAGGAATGCCAAAACAATGACAAATTATTTTGTAAAATGAACTCTTTTTAACACTACCCTGAATGTAGAGTATGAGGCGCTTTTTTTAAGATGGATTCCCCAATAAACCATTTAATTGATATTTTTCAATTAATTTCGATAGCAGATATTTTGGAAGTCATTTTGACAAAGTTAGGTAAACATCCCAATAATCTTGACCTTAACTTTGGCCTGAATATGGCCCTAATATAGGGGGAACCGCTTTTGCATTACTGCAAGGGCACGGGGATAAGGCGAATAAGCCATGCTTCAGCTTTTTGCTATTTTGCCAACTTGGACTTCTCAATTTTTTCCATCTGGAGGGTTCCTTTAAAGAGTGGCCTTCCTAAATGACGAGCTCCTCATTGTTCCCGGATTCTCGGCACGCGCAGCACAGAGGAAGCACTGCGGGGCGCTCACGCACTTCATAGAATTGTGGCCCTTCATGCCGCACATCCGCTATGATTTTGTCCTGTCCGGACTTCCGCAATTTGTCGCCATGTGGCCAAAGCCCTGTGTGCAAGAGCCTGGATGCCAGCTCTTCGCTGAGCTCCACGTATGCCTTCAGATAGCCTCTGAAGGCCCTCTTTGTTAGATTGATCTTATCATCGCCAATGTCCACATCGCCGAAGTGACTTTGGACAGCCTCCTTTATATCTTGGACGTCCGTTGCTGAGTTGATGTCAAGGACCTCGACTTCAGTACGTGGGACGAGCTCTCATACAGAATTTTCACCCCCTACTTAATAGCAGACGACAGCTTTGTCCCGCCGTCTGCTGAGAGTCCCACCTCGATGAGGATCTCACCTTTCATCGCCTCCCGGACGCCCCTTATTTTGACACCAAAGGTGTCAGGTTTGACCTTCTTTTTGGAACCTTTTAAGATCTCAGCGTTGGTCGACTCTTCGGCCCGTTTTACAAGAACCACCTCGGAACATCCTCGCACCAGCGCCTTTTTCTGCTTTCTGCTGGTGTTGGCAGCAGGTTGCAATGCTTCTTCTGTCTTGCTTGGGGTTGACGTCGTGACCCAGGGGCATTTCACATCTTCGGTTTCTTTGTGCTTGGCTTCGAACAACCAGCCTCAACGGGACTCAGGGAGGGCTCCCTCTCTCTCTTCCCATGTTGGGGAGTTGGAGCCTCCTCATCTTCTTCGGTCTGAGAACCGCTTTGACTACTGTTAGCCTTCGCCTTTCGACATCGCCTTACGTGTTGTTTCCCTTGCTCTTTTTTGAGCAAGAAATAAAATTTCACACGGGATGTAATTCATCAGAGTAATAGCATAGTACGTAAACTCCTGAAGTTTGAGTGCTATTTCTTCCAGATTATCAACTCCTTCCTTGACTCGTAAGTTTATATTGCGCCTTCACTGGCAGAAGTCCGTCATATCACGTATGAAGTATTCTAACTCCTCTATGGACTGTCTTGTCTTCATGAGGTTTTCTTTGACGTAGGCAAAGTCTTTCCTACGCTCCGACTTCTGATTCCCAGCTGGATCCTCCACTACCCCCAATGGACCAACCAACTCTTCGCACGTGCTCCGGTTAATTTTTTCTTGATTATTCGCCATATTATTCCCACGAGTAGCTAAGGAAGTAAAGGTCCACCCCCGCAGAGCCCCGCATGCGCGGGTCTAAATACTCTAGAAGGCGACCTGGTATCCTAGAGAAACCTTTTGAGACACCACTCCCTGGTGCTACTCATAGGGGTTCTAAGTGTGATTGGTCCGCGGAGCCTCTTTTATTTCAGTCCTACCCTCTGTTTCCAGCGAGAATTCCTCTATCCACCATCTGAGGACGCACCAAGTAGAAGTATCACCTCCCCAGTTTTGATTAGGGAGTTGTCTTCACCACAGTTGTCTGTGGTGGTACTTGGACGAGTTTAAGGTAGTTTTTGGAGGACGTGGAAGGGTAGTTTTTGGGAAAAATTTATAGCGAGAGGGAAAGTTTCAAGTTTCAAGTAATTAATCTGGAGCTCTAAATCATCATTACATTTTTCCAGGTGGTTTTACCACTTTCAAAACTTTTTGATCGCGAGGGGTAGGTCTGTACGTGTTAGGGGTAGTTTTTTAGGAAACGTAATATATGTCATCAGAGATGAGTGTGAGTTTTCATAGGTGCTAGCGCCGACACCCTTTTCTCGGAAGTTAGGATAGTATAAAACAATTTCTTTTAACATAAAATTAGCAAAAGAAAGCAAAAAAATATGGCGTATTCCATTTTTAAATTTGCCTTTGTGGCGGCGCTGAGTGGACGGACCTTCTAGAAGTACCAGATGTCTGGACCAGATAGTGATTCTAGTCGTATGATTGCTGTGTTCGTTGCGCTCGCGCGGCAAACTTCACACTCGTCTATAGTCGCCTACTTGTTCCACTCGATTCACAATATCCTATTTTTTTCTGAAAATGCAAGTATTATATTTTTGCCTGGAAATTTATCCTTTTCAGATAAGACTTCAGTAACTAGGTTGAAAATGTATGTACTTTGTTTTTATTTCGTTTTTTTAAAGAGAATTGATCTTCTTGGTTGATAGTTCAACTACTTGGTTTGAAGTTGAACTGAATTAACTACATTGACTGCATTATATTAACGGACGGGTGTCATTTCCAGATAACTTAGAATTTGATTCAGGACCCCTTAATAACCCGTTTTAGCAAAAAAACGCGCGTTACCTACTTAATACAGTAAAAAGACCTTTTTTCGCACGACATACCTAGACTTGTCTCCCATAAAGCGCACATAAAACTTGTTCATCACAGCTGTCGCACAAATTGATTTCTTAGAAAAATAAAAGAAATTTTTAAAAAATAGTCTATTTTCTCATCAACAAAGGACCCCGCACAATTCACATTAAAATCCAGCCCAGATCAAATTGGCTGAAATTGCAATATAATATAGTCCAAAGCCTCCTGATCAAAAAATGCTAATGGGTACTAGTCCAAAAGATCAAAAATTTTCGAGAATTAAAAATATAGTAGTAGACCCTTAACGAAAACTAGTTAGATTTTCTTATCGGTTTCTATTAATTCAGTTCACATTTATAATTTCAATGTGTGATGCCAGATTCTGCATTAGCCCCCCCCCCCCTATGTGACACAAATCGTTCCAAATTTTTTAAAACCTCCTTCTTCTAGCAGTGTGACGTAATTTTTGAACGAACCCCAAATAGAATAACAAGAATTTAGTAAAACTTGCCTCAGACTTGATTGGATTTTCCTGTGGAACTTGTGTAATTATCTGCTGGATGTCTTAGAAAACAATTAAGAAGAAAATCACGTTTTAACTTGAAAATAATTACTTTTGTGCAGTAAACCTAAATGAGTTTCTCTCAAGTTTTTCTATTAGACTAAAGTTAAAGAAGACACTGCGGAAGATATAGGGGAATCTAACACGAAAGTCAATCGAGTCGACGGAAGCTCTCAAAGCAAGCGAAATTTCAAACAATCACAGTTCCTACCGACCAGACGTTTTTACCACCGTCATCAATTCTCCTTAACGATGTACTTAAAGAGCTTTTTTATTAGCTTTCCAAGCTACAAAGAACATCGTCTTAATACACGTAAATATCAAAGTCTCTATTACGCAAACTAAAACAAATTTATTTACAAGGATCCATATTCCCCAGTAAGAAAATTAAAATGATTTGAATATGAAGATGGTAATTAACGACATGGAAATGGGTTTCCAGTTTAGTATTTCGAAAAATACTGTAATAGTAGACCGTTTAAAAATATTGTTTGATTTTAAATTTATATGCATATTATTATAATGGGCACTAGATTTGAAATAAAGGACTTTTGAGTTTACTATTTCTGAAATGGAACAATTATAATTGTTACATTTTCAACATCAAAAAATTTTTGTAATTAAACTTAACATTTAAAGTTGCAAGTTATAACTGTTGAAAGTTTATTAATTTTAAATTGTTCATATTTAAAAAATTTCCAAACCTAATTTTTTTAATCTTCCAAGCTCTACTGTAGTTCTAGGAAAGTTCCTAAATCGGGGATTATTTTATGTGCAGTTGAGTGTATGCCAAACTGAACTTAAACTATCATAAAATTTAAAAAAAAAATAATATGCAGTTTTTTAAAAATTGATAAAGTGTTTGAAGCTGTCCTACAAGACCTTTAAATGTTGAAAAGTGTAGTTATCTTTGTTGTGTGCACAGAAAAATCGGTAATATAAAATCTTTAAGTATGACAATAAGAGGACGATAAGCATCACTAAGAATAAATTTACCTTGATTCTATTCAGAATATGACTGATTCAAAATTCCTGAAGTACGCACGCGTATCTATGTCGTGTGTCGTAAACAAAATCAGAAAAATGCAAATACAAAATCAGGTTTGTGATCTCAACGGTAAGTTCTAAAAAATTAAAAATTTCGTTGCGCGTTGCATGGCCGCCTTGACTATGTGGCGACTCGCACAAGCTGCCGTTGTTTCATCCGTGTTTTGTTTAGCAATTGATGGTGAAATTTCGTTCACGATGTTAACGAACATTTTGTTAGCACTTATCGTTGAGATCTAAAAACCGTTCATGCATTTTCATGTTGGTAATTATATTTACTTCGTACCTCATCACAAAAAAATTCAATTTGAGATGGAGCACTAAGTACAAATTGAATTTTAAAAAAATTATTAAAAATGACGTAAATAAAGTTTTTTCCGTCGCTTTTTATTTTTTTGTAAAGTTCATTTATTGTTAGTTATGCATGTCTTTTTTCAAATTTTTGTAGGTTGTAGTTTGGGCGGAACAGATTTTTAAAAAAATTTTACCGCGATAAAACTCAATGTTTCAGAACTATTTCTAGAATATTTAATTGAAACATAAGAAATATTTCAAACAAATATTTTAGCACTGTTCAAGATACATTAAAATGTCCGACCCAGGTAATATTGGTCCGAAATGTTTCTGCAACATTTAACATGAATATTGGACTGCGTTTTCTTTATGTGTCTAAAAAGGATCAACAAAAGGTTGGCAAAATATTGCCTTGCAATGTTGCTAGAACATTGGGTAAAATATTGATTGAATGTCACTATAAATTGGTTTTAAAATATATTTTTGAAACTTTGTTTCTAAATTAATTTGCAGGCTATGGATATATTATTTTGAAACTTTATGCACGTTTAACTATCTTAGAAGACCTTATTTTAAATTAGGTAAAGGCATTTCACGAATTTATGTTTATTTATAATTCTATTTACATACACATTAAAAATAAAAATATTTATGTTCGATTTAGTAAAAATAATTCTCTCTTTTAAGTTGGGCAAATTTTTCTGGTTTTGTGATCAACGGCTATTCTGAGTGAGGATTACATGAGCTATATTTACAATTGAGGCGCCGGATGCAAAAAGGAGATATATAATTATTTTTTTGGAGTGGGGAGGCCCCTAAGCTCCTGAAAATGAAGTCTTGAATTTTAATTTTTGAAATATATATCCTGACTGAAAATTTAATTTCGCATCTTTTTCTCCTCATAAAAAAAGTTGTAGCTTTTTTATTTTTCGAATTAATTACGAAAAACTGTTTTTTTTTCTGATCAAAATATTTTGATTTTTTTCACTTCACCTCGCAGCGATATGGAAAGTTTGTGATATTTTGTAATAAAACGTATCGGAAATATGAATTGTCATATTCTGCGACCGATGGCGTTAGCAAAACATCAAAATGTTTATTTGAAAAATTACTAATAACTTTTTTCGAAGACGGTGCATAATTCGTGCACAATCAACTTCTAGCGTTTCGGGAGTCGAGCGAATTTTAAGCAAACAAAAACTGTCAGCGAGAAAGTTGTTTAGAAAGGTTTAAGAAAGTTTTCTGAAAAGTTTCAGATCAATTGGAATAGTAGTTCACAAACTTTTGATGGTTTAAATTGCCGGCGCGATGG
>JAAAKG020137374.1:0-12923 GCA_010014905.2 Druon quercuslanigerum
TAATTTAATAAGAAAGTATATTTTTTATGGCTAATTGTTTATTCTAAATATTAAAATTATTACTATTATTAGATACGTAATATTATCAATCAATGTTTGGGATTTGCAACAATTTAAATTCTTCATAAAATTAATTAATTACATTAGCCAAATAAACAATAGACAAATATTAATAAAATTAAAATTGTTTTAAAAATACTCATGTTTATATTCAATTTTCCTAATATTAAATTAAATGTTTTCATGAATATTTTAAATTGAGTCATTACAGCTGCTCGTATTGTTACAGAAAACTTTGTTCTTTCTTTTATTTTCAGAACAGTATCATGTTTTTAATGAAATTTAGTATTTTTGCTATAAATAAAAATGCAAAGACAGGCCTATCTAATTGGAGCGCCATATATTGGATTTATTTAAACTACGATACCCCTTTAGATGCGAAGAGGACAGAAAGAGTGGGGGGTGATGCATAGGGCTAGGCAAAAGTTTGACCGACTTGTAGAAGTTCGAAGTTATCTACTCGTTGCGCCATTGCTGCTCTGAAACAGCTGATACGTATGTTATTCAAAATTCATTTTTTGCATTTCTAGTGCAAACATTAGATGTTGCATTATTTGTGTATAATGTTCGTGAGCGATTTATGTTGTTTTGCCCCACTTTGATAAATATAAACCTCATAACTCGCCCTTTTGACTACATTGAAAATTGCTTGCAGGGTTTTACAGCACAATCGGTATGTCTCCAAATTAGTAATTTAAAAAAAAACCTTTTTTCACCATTATAATTATTTAGGACCAGAGACAACTTACTTCGTGCCATCTATTTAGCATGCCAAATTTTTAGCACGATATTACATTTCATGTAGACGTCAGTTGGGACAGAAAAATACGGATGTTTTATTTTTTTCGAAATTTTTAATTTTTAAAAATTTTGACCGGAAAAAAGCAAAGACATTATTATTATTTGAGGTCGTTTGCATATCTCAAGCTTTGTCTGAGCTTTCTATCACAATTTGGAACTGAGATAAGGTCTACCTCTATAATTGACTGTGTAACCTACAATTATTTAAATTTTAACATTTTTATGGCACCTATATTTACAGAAAGTAAGAAGGAATTCGCCTGATTTCTTCGCCTTGTTTCTAATGATTTTTCAACCAAATATAACAAGTCAAAGTTCACTGTCGTGAAATTGACGCTGTTGACCCTGTTTTTAAACCTTCGCCCAACTATAACTTCATTGATAATTACTGTATTTTTTAAACATATAGTAACCCGGTAAGAAGAGAAGAATTCAGCAAAATTCAGAATCCGAATTCCCATTAATACGCGAATTTTCCACCATCGAAAGGTCCACCAAGGAGTAGAAAAAAGAGCAAAATCTATTATTTTTTATCGACTTAGAAAAATATAATGGAAGCGTATTGAGAGGAATTGAAAAATGAAGAAATACAAAGGAAAGAATAGAAAGAAAGAGAATAATGGCAGACTGAAGACGAAAAATCTAGTCCTTTTATTCGATTAGCTATAAATATAAAATAATTATGTTAACAGAAATAATTTTCGTTTTCCTTACACAACATTATTAAACCAATTTGGTATTATTTATTATAATATTGAATCTATAATTTGTAAAAACAATATAAAATATTATAATTAAAATTACTCCATCGTCAGCATGGAATACAACGCAAGTGTTAATCTTTAAGGAAATAGAAAAAAAATGGTTCTAGAGAGAAACCTATTCTTTCGTTGGGCACTTCTCCCGAAAGAAAATGAGCACATTAAAAAAAATTAAATAATGCTCACTCTTTTGTTTAAAACTGAAAATATTAATTTTTCTCTATTCTTTTCTTCTTACCGGGAAGTGTGCCTCAAACGGCTGTCAATTTCGCCATATCCAACGGATGAATTGTTGAACGCAATATTTTAACCACATAATCTAAAGTCAATTATACCGTAGCGTTCAGATTTTTTTTTCGAAAAAGTTCATGATGTTGTTTTTTGTAATTGAAAGTGGAGGGTATTTTCTTGCTTGAAACTGGGGCGTGATGTACAGTAATGCCATGCAAATGAAAATGAGCGTATCTGCAGAGTAGCCACACGTACGCTGGAAGTGAAAACAAAGTTTGTTTACACACACTACACACACACTTACACACTACATAAAAAATACTACATTTTCAGATTTTATGAAAAAGATGAAAAGTCACTGACTATCATCAGGAAACACAAATAAAATGTCAAACATTCTGTATATTTAGGTAAATGTATTGATCAATATATAAAAATATTAAATATTCCGTTTATTATTCTGTAGAGTAATTCTAATTTTATATCACTCTTTCTAGCTATTCTATTGTACTAATTTTACTAATTTGTTTCAAAGAAGAATTTTTGAACTTCTTAATTAGTACATTTATTATTATGTGCATATATTATTTTTTAATAAATACCTGAATAGTGTTTTACAACTTAATCAAGCGAATGAATTTTAGTTAATAAGAATAAGAAGGGAACACTATTTTCTGACAAAGACTTTATTTTTTAATTTACAAAAGGCAATTTGGTTGTGCAATGTACGTAATGTTATCTTACAGATGCATTTGAACATGTAGCGATACTTGAACAATTATATAATTTTTTCTTTTAAACTCTAAAGTTATCTGACTAAAATGATACTTAAACTCTTAAAGTGATACTTATATAATCTGATTACACTTAGTGTTAAATTATGTAGTTATATTATTAAAATAACAGTTAAAGAGATACTTACCAATCTCATCACATTTTCTTTTTAAGTCTTTATTTATCTTACAAAATACAACTTAAAGGGATCATTTAAAAACCTGATAACATTTTTAGAAGTATTCGCTTATCATATAAAATTAATAATTAAGCAGATATTTGAGCTTCCTATGAAGACTATTAATTGTTTATCACTGCAATAAGTCAAAGCCAAAGCTAAGTAAATTTCAATTAATGAAGTGAACGGTGCGCATGCGCAGCATTAGTTGTGTTTTTCCAATTTGCAGAGTCTATGCTTCCAGCAGATAGGTCAATTATTTCTCGAAAATGAGCTACTTTTCATTGCCAATTATCATTTTTCTCTTACATATTTGAGTAAAGGCAAGTATCATAAACCTACTGACGACGTTATCTCAATTTCGACAAAAATTGCAGATACGCTTATTTTCATTTGCACGGCAGAGTGCACGTTAGTAAACGAGTTTGTGTGGGGCAAGAATGTCTTCCCAAGTTACTCACCAGGGGTCAGTATTTTTGGAATCGACATGCGTAAAACAGGTTTCTACGATCCAGCTAATAAGCATAATATAATATTTTTTTGTTTCTTCGTACAATTTTTGCTATGAAATGACTGCACTCGTACGTGCATTCATTATCAATTGGCGTTTTCTTAAAAGAATTTTACTCGCAACAAAAAAGTTTTTAACTGTGAAATATAAATTATATTTTTATTCACAAATTAGTGAACAAAAGTTAGTTATAGTAGTTAAGTTATAACAAAAGTTATATATAATGGTGTGGTCCAGAGGTGCATTGCATTTTTTTTTACTCTAGAGGGCAAGTCACTGGGCCACTGGGCCACTGGGCCCTTCATAATTCCATTTGATTACCATGGGGTAAATTTTGGATTTTTGAAAAATTTAACTCATGCCGCAGGGTTTCATCTAAACGTGTCAACGATGATGCATTTTGCATTTCCAGTTGTTTCCAATCGGGTACTTGGAATTTGGCACGTGATGGCAGCACTTTTGTATGGCGGGAATTATTTAAAGATATCTATTCATTTTTTTTGGAATAATATCCATTTTTAACAGTATATATTACGAAAGAAAGTAAAGAATAATGTTCTAGATCATTCTTACCAGATAAAAGTGATGTTTGGTAAAAAATATGCTAATAGTATTATACATTGAAGATATAAAATCAGATATGCGATAAAAATAAAAAAATTGATTTTATATAAGTGCAAACAGCCTAATTGTTTTGTTTTTTTTTCATGTAGAAAAATTCCAGGCTGTTAATAATTGAATGAAGTTAAACAATTAAAAATACTATTACAGATAAAAGATTTTGTTATCGGAAAGAGGTCGCAATTTTTTAATTCTGCATTATTATTAACACATAAATTCATCTTATAAAAGAAAAATTTTTAATAATTCAACTTTCTGAATTAAACAGTAAAATTACTTTTTTTTTGTTATTTACAAGGTAGCCACTAAAATCGAAGAAAAAATTTGGAATCATTTCCTTGTTTTAAAAAATATACACAAAATAGAAGAACAGAATAAAACTCAAAGTTTACTTTTTCAAGACTGAAACTTTTTTATTTTAAGTATTTAAGACAAAATTGCAAATTATACCATTCAAAGTGGAAGTTTTCTGAACGTTGAGAATTTGAAATTTATAATTAAAATACCTAAACCAGCCAATTGTAAGTAACTTTGTTTATTTTAAAATCATTTGCGATTTGATTTGAATAAGTAAAAATTCAGAGACTTAAAACAAAAAAAGTTAAAAATTCAGACTCCTAAGCTGCGTAATTTTAAAATTAACAATTTTTTTAATTTTAACTATTCAAACTCAGAAGGAAGGTACTCCAGGTGTCCTTCGCCGATTTTCCTGATTCTCGCTTATATATTTTGTAGTACTCGAAAAACTAAGCGACGCGTATTTTTTTACCTGCGGAAAAACACTTTCAGGGGGTAAAACAGCCCCTAAAAGATAGTAGTATAAGTGTCAATTGGATAGGTTTGTGTATAAAACCCAAATTGATTTCTATCAAACCTACTGTAAAAGTTTCCTGGTGATGAAAGACGAATAATCTAATTTTCTTAACAACAAAACATGAAGGGGGTAAATCACCCTTACATGTATTTAAATTTGTGCTAAAAATGTTTAAATTCGTAGCAATAAATTTGAAAAAAAATTATTTTGCACTTGAGACAGAAATAAAGTTGACGTGTTTCGCCCCTAAACACTTTTTATTTTGTGTTTATGATAATATATACTTAGGAAAAAATATTATGTTTGGATATTCTGCACACACAAAGACAAGTGGGAAAACATTTTTATAACAAATTAAGTAAAATAGAGTCTATCCAATATGAATACAAAAATTACACGGGGGTACTCCCCTCAATTATGTATAAAATTGCAAAAGTAAGAAATAAATACGTGTTACACACAAAAATGAGGATGAAGGTATTTATGTATTTATAAGAAAAAAAAGAACATTGAAGAGGGTAACTAATCCTAAATTGTTGCACATTACACAGGTTTACAAGAAAAGAAAAGTTGTCTGGACCTTGGGTCAGACTGAATTCGAATCTATTTTAGTTTTGCTCTATTACGTCAGGATTTTTACTAAAATCCAAAAATCTGTAGGAAAACGATTATTTTTTATGAAATACGACAAACATGGGACAATAATTCAGGCTCACAAAAAATGGGTATACAATACAACACAATGCATTCAGAAAGTTAAACCACCTACCTGTTAACCAACCAAGTCCACGTCAACACCTGCTCTAACCTTCTAACCCCCTAACAGCACCTCTAACAAACCACGAGCAAGCTCACTCACATAATCCAGGACACAACGAGTTTATTCGCTAGTTTTCTATGAAACAATCCAGTTTAATACAGTTAGAAGGTAAAACCATCTACTTTCTGATCAACCAAGTCCACCTCAACACCCACCCCTTGCCCTCCAATCCCCTAACAGCACCCCTAACAAACCACAAGCCGGCTAATCCACAACCCATGGAACTACGATTTTAATCGCTAGTATTCCATGATACAATTGAATTGAATACTACTCGAAGACTAAGGCACCTAACCGCTAACCAAGAAATCCCAAGCCCCTTGACTTTCATGATAGGGGTACTAGATAAACGTACTAGATAAACGGGAGTCCCCTTGCGTCTCACGATTAACGCACTCACCCATGTTTTTACTCTTAGTGTTACTGAGGAACAACGGCGTGGACCTAGTAAAAATCTGTTCCCTTTGGGGTGCTGGATTACCGTGAGTCTCCTTGCCTCTCACGATCGGGGAGCTGGATTATCGTGAGTCCCCTTGGCTCACATGTTCGGGGTGCTGGATTAACGTGAGTCCCCTTGCCTCTCATGATCGGGGTGCTGGATTAACGTGAGTCCCCTTGCCTCTCATGATCGGGGTGCTGGATTAACGTGAGTCCTCTTGCCTCTCACGATTGGGGTGCTGGATTAACCAAATTAACTCATAAGAGAAAATCGATGAGACGATGTTTCGAAGAGAAAAAATAGATATAGAATTAGACGTTGTGAGAGACGAGGGGACTCACGTTAATCCAGCACCCCGACCATGAGAGGCAAGGGGACTCACGTTAATCCAGAACCCCGACCGTGACAGGCAAGGGGACTCACGGTAATCCAGCACCCCAAAGGGAACATATTTTTACAACGTCCACGCCGTTGTTCCTCGGTAAAGCTAAAAGTAATAAAAATTGATGAGTGGGCTAATCGTGAGATGCAAGGGGACTCCCGTTTATCTAGTACCCCTATCATGAAATTCAAGGGGCTTGGGATTTGTTGGTTAGAGGATAGGTGTCTTAGTCTTCGAGTAAAATTAAATTCAATTGTATCATGGAATACTAACGATTAAAATCGCATTTCCCTGGGTTGTGGGTTAGCCGGTTTGTGTTTTATTAGGGGTGCTATTAGGAGGTTGGATGGCTAGGGTTGGGTGTTGAGGTGGACTTGGTTCATCAGAGAGTAGATGGTTTTATCTTCTAACTGTATTAAACTGGATTGTTTCATAGAAAACTAGCGAATAAACTCGCTGTGCCCTGGGTTATGTGAGTGAGCCTTCTTTTAGTTTGGTAGGGGTGCTGTTAGGGTGTTAGAATGTTAGGGTAGGTGTTGAGATGGACTTGGTTGGTTAACATGTAGGCTGTTTAACTTTCTGAATGCATTGTGTCGTATTGTATACTCATTTTTGTTAGCCTGAATTATTGTTCTATGTTTACCGTATTTCTTAGAAAATAATCGTTTTTTCTACATATTTTTGGGTTTTGGTAAAAATTCTGACGTGATAGAGCAAAACTAAAAATAGAATCGAATTCGGCGTAAAAAAAATGCATAAGAAACATATGGTCTGACCCAAGATCCAGACAAATTTTATTTTTTTGTAAACAAATATTTTCTCAATTGTCTTTGTGTGTTGAAAGTATACATTATCATAGACGCAAAATCAAAAGTGTTTAGGGTAGTGTTTAGGTAATTACTCCTGGTAATTAAAATGCAAATTTTCCCGAAAAAGAATTTTATTTTTGTCTCAAGTGCAAAACATTTGTTAACAAATTTTTTCCCTATGAATTTAGGAAATATTCAGAAGATTTAATTTTAATTTAATTAAAATTTTTTATTCATATTGGATGGACTTTATTTTACTCCCTTCGTTATAAAACTATCTTCCCGATTGTCTTTGTGCATGGAAAGTATATAGTATCCTAGATACAAAATAAAAAGTGTTTATGGGTAGCTAGCCCCATTAATTTTTTTACACTTATTTTAGTGAAATACGTCAACTTAATTTTTTTCTCAAGTGCAAAATATTATTTCAAATGTTATTTCCTATGAATTCAGCAATTGTCAGCACATTTAAAAATATGTTGGGGTGATTTATCCCCGCGTAATTCTTGTATTCATGTTGGATGGACTCTATTTTACTTCCTTTGTTATAAAAATATTTTTCCAATTGTCTTTTTGTGTGGAAAGTATACATTATCATAGACACAAAATCAAAATTGGTAAGGGGTAGCTACCCTCGTTAATTAAAAAAAAAATTGGTAGAAAAACAATTTTATTTTTATCTCAAGTGACAAGTATTTTTGTAAATATTTTTATCCTATGAATTCAGTAATTTTCAGCACATTTAATAATATGTAGGGGTTGTTTACCCAACGTAATTTTTTATTCATATTGAATGGACTTTATTTTACTTGCTTCGTTATAAAACTATCTTCCTAATTATCTTTGTGGATGAAAAGTATATATTATCATAGACATAAAATAAAAAGTGTTTAGGGTTAGTTAGTTATATATTTTTTTTTAATGTTCTACTGTAAATCTAAACATTTTTACCCCAAATATAAATATATGTAGGGGTGGTTCATTTATTGCTGTTGTGAAAAATAGTTTATTCATCTTTCATCACTAGAAAACTTTTCCAGTAGATTTGATCGAAATAAATTTGGTTTTTATATACAACACTATACAATTGACACTTGATACCCCTATTTTTAAGGGGCTCTTTCACCCCCTTGAAGTGTTATTCCGCAGATAAATAAAATACGTGTCGCTTAGTTTTTCGAGTACTACGACATATATCAGAGAGAATCAAATCGTTGAGGGACACTTGGAGTACCTTCCTTCAGTTTCAAAGAATTAAGAAATTTAAAATTAAACTCTTATTGTTTGATATGCTAAAATTTAGAAAAACGTCCATACTGTTATATGAGAGTTTATGAATTTATTATTTTAAGATTATTCATAGACACAATAAATTATTTTAAATATTTAGTACTATAAACTTTCAAGAATTTCAAATCAAACTTCTTAAAAAATTAAACATTCTTATATTGCAAGAAACTTAAAAGTGTTAGATAAGTTTTTCTACTAAAAATTAAAAAAATTTGAATGAGTTACCTGCAATTTATTTGGTCGGAATTTTAAAATCTAAATGAACTTTGGAGACAACTTATTACATTTTTTAATGATCCGTCATTATAAAATAACCTCCAAGTGCACCAGATGTAAAAAAATAAATCTCCCTCGAGGAAGTCGAGTTCTAAATTAACCTTGGAGGCCACCAACCAATTTTTTTCATGACTTGTCACTATCCAATAACCTCTAAGTGCATCAGATGTAAAAAAATACATCTCCCTCGAGTAAGTTGAGGTATAATTGGTTGGTGGCCTACAAAGTTCATTTAGAACTCACATTCCTCCAGAAAGATGTGTTTGTTACAATTGATGCTCTTAGAGGTTATT
This sequence comes from Druon quercuslanigerum, assembly GCA_010014905.2. Taxonomy (NCBI): domain Eukaryota; kingdom Metazoa; phylum Arthropoda; class Insecta; order Hymenoptera; family Cynipidae; genus Druon; species Druon quercuslanigerum. The sequence continues at coordinate 9,061 of JAAAKG020137374.1, forward strand.
GTATAATGACGATTCATGCAAAAAACTGGTTGGTGGCCTCCAAGGTTGATTTAGAACTTAACTTTCTCGAGGAAAAGAGTTTTTTACACCTGGTGCTCTTGGAGGTTATTTTATAACGAGGAATCATGAAAAAATGTAAGAAGTTGTCTCCAAAGTTCATTTAGAACTCAACTTCCTCGAGGAAAATGTGTTTTTTACACCTGGTGCACTTGGAGGTTATTTTATAATGACGGATCATGAAAAAGATTGGTTCGTTACCTCCAAGGTTCATTTAGAACTCAACTTCCTCGAGGGAGACGTATTTTTACACTTGGTGCACTTAGAGGTTATTGTATAATTGAAAATTCTGTTAAATTTCCGTAGAATTTCCAACTGGAATACCTGTAGAATTTCCGTGGAGCACTTTCCGGGGAATCTGTCCACGTGCGTTGGGTATCTATTATTCTGAGTTCAGGGCCGCTCCGAGGCTGGTGCAAGCGGTGCGATGCACCAGGGCCCCCAACTCTGACTCTGTACTGTATTACCCTATGTTTTTTTTTAGTAAAAGGGGCCCCGTGATTTTTTTGCACAAGGGCCCCCAAGACCTTCGGTACGGCCCTATCTGATTTAGAAGTTAAGATTGTCACTATGTCATTTTGATATTGCTATAATTATTGACAAGCGGGTTTTTACTCTGTTAAACAAACAAATGTCAACAATATGAATATAAAAATGAGTAAATAATCGTTTTACAACAATACACCCGCTGAATGAAACAACTGCTGCCTACTTGATAATCACACATTATAACTGACACAATCGTACAACGGCATGATTTTTGCAAGTTGTTATGACCCAGATACTATCGACTTTTCATTCGGTATGCTGTCTGAACAAAATTCTATTTTTTTGTACTTATGATTTTTGCTATATTATTTAAAAATTAATTTCTAACTAATAAAAGCGTGCGCGCCATATGTGATGTCAATACGAACGTGAACAATTGACACCATTATCAACAAATAAAATGGATTTAAGGTAGTATCCCGATGTAACAACGGTTTTTTCATGAAGTTTTTTAGACAAGAAAATAAAATGTGATTGTTTTTAAATTTTTGCATATTTTTATTGTTGCCTCAAAGTGTACAAAACAATTTTTTAAAATTAATTTTGCATTAATTTGTTATTAATTTTTATGTCAAAACGGAGACCTTGAAAAAAAGGTGAGTTGCTTCGGGGAAGCACACAGCCTTCTGCAGCCATCCGAAACAAAATATATTCAAAGTGATTATTATTCTATAAAGTTAATTCTAATAAATAATTCAACAATATAGATATTTAAAAGAAAATTTAAAAAAATGGCGGACTTGAAATCAATTTTTTCCAAATCGACTTTTTTTCGATAAATTGGCAACAGATTTTTTATAAAAAAATTATGGTTACATAAATCAGTCGAAAAGGTATACAGTATGCCATAATACGTATACCCGCGTAATCCTAAAGGACCGAGGGGGCAATAAAAGAGGGAATGGTCCGAGCAGCTTCTGTTGGCGCGTCGACATACTTTCATACACACTACGATGCACTCTCTTCTTTTGGCTCTAATTTTAAAAATATTTTAAACCTCAGTCTGAAACTTTTGGAGTATATGTTTGAGATGTTTTTCTTACGAAAAATTAAAAAAAAAAGAAATAGGCATTATTTGAACTCGTCACACCGGGCTGCTACCTTAACTTTTGATCACTCTTAACCGTTGTAAATCGTGTAATAACTAATAATTTTAACCTATAATTTTTATTTTTATCTCGCCCTGATCCCCCCTGCATCGCCCCAAATATGATCCAAAAATGAACAAAACAAAACAACAAAAATACATTTTTACGTAGTATCGTTAATTTTTAGCAATTAAACGTTAACAGTTAAAAAGTAAAAATTTAAAAAACTTCAAAAATTAAATTAAACTTTTTAAATAATATTAAATCAATAGATATGGAATGCCTCCGACAGTATAAGAAAATTCCATTTATAATGGACTGAGTTTTCATACGAGTATAATACATTTTTGTAGCTACATTTTAGTTGTTGAAAAGCGAACGAATTATATTACTTATGCAGTCCATGGACCGGAAACTCTAGTGGTGTTTCACCACATGATAGGCTAAAGTTCCTCCGATTTGGATGACGAATTGAGACATTGTCCGATAAGTCGATGTTTCTTGGATTTGCCACTGTGTTTTTTTGGAGTATTCTCATGCTATTTTGAGGCAATTTTTCCTGTCAACAATATTTTTGTTATTAGTTTTTTATTATTTATTAATTATTTCAATAATAATTATTAATTTGTTAATTTTTAAATTAATTTTTCTGTGAAAAATACAATGAAGCGAAAAGTTAATATAAATGCAAGTACCATTATATTCTTCCATGATGCATGCATGCAAATGCCCAATTTACAAACCCGTAGTTTATATTAGGGTCGATAGAGGTGAGTTTGATATAATAATTGTTTTAATAAAAAAAGTTAATAACTCCTACCGACTCCTACCGACCTTAATTTTCAATTATTTTGCAAATTCTTAGAAAATAAACGTGACTCATATTCCAGTGAAAGTTGAAATGCATAGTAAAAGAAGTACAATGACACCAATCAGTAGTTGCTATAGAAGAAAAGTCGCAAATCTCACACCGAGCTTCAAACTCATTCCTCCCTTTAATAAAACGTGGATACTTTCTTTGCAGTTCCAACTTTATATTTTTATGATTTATTTTGCTGATATTATTGATTTTATTATTTGTTCTATTTAACAAAAAATTATTTATTGTTAAAATTATTAATGTAGCTAATGAAAAAATTAATAATAATTAAGACCTTCATGACAAAAATATTTAAAACATATATCATGATCAGAAGAAGTAATAAAAATTTTATCACTTATATCCAATATAAATATAAGAATAATTAGAATATGTAAGACTAAAACTTAAATTGCATAGTAAAGAATCTTTTTATCTTTTAAAAAGTTTTTAAAAAGTAATGGTAATTGTAATTAAAATATTTAAGGGAATAATTTGGGAAAAAGTCAATAACACGACTGATAAATGAGAAAATGGATTTAATATTATATAATGTAATGTATATATTTATTAAAATTGAACCGAGCATCATATATACATTTATACATTTCAATAATGTATTTGTTGCTTACTCTTGAAAGCTTTTTTTTTGTTGCATTCAATCCATAATAATTTTATTCAAAATTTTAATTTAAAGAAGACTTTGAATTAAATAGTTAACTATATTATTGCAAACATCATGTCTGAAATGAAAAGACTATTAACTATTAAGCTCTATAAACAAACGTACCGTACTCATACTGCACAGTGGGAGGAAAGGCACTTTTTTCGTTCAAAAATGTCCAGAGCCTTCAAATTTTCTCCGATTTTGAATTTTTTGTTTTAAATTAAAGTTCATTAAATTCTAAAGAGCTTGACTGAAATTTGTACATACAATTTTTTTACGCTTTAATAACTGATCAAGAAAACTTTATATTGTCTTAAATGAATGTTTAAAGACTCATGGAATACAAATAATTTGTTTATTATTCAATTTATTTGCTATATAAACAAATTTTATGAGACAAATTGACAAATAGACTTATTATCGAAAAAATTTTTTTTTTTATAAAAGTGCTGCCCATTAATGTAGGAATGACACTTAGTAACAAAAATAAGTTTAAATTTTACAGTTAACCATTGCTATAAACAATTCTTTTGGAAAATATTAGAATTTTAGATTTTTTCAAATGATTATTATTAATATTACACCATTAAGCCGTTTCCCTTTCGGGGTAGGCGTGACTCACTCGGTAGGGAGGGGAGTAGTG
>JAAAKG020137375.1:0-12923 GCA_010014905.2 Druon quercuslanigerum
TGGTTCTGATTTGCCTGAGGAATAAGCCGAATATATCCTAGTTTTTTAAGTGAATATCCAAGTACTTCATCAGAAGGAGGCCTGCCCGGAGGAGAACTAAGCCTGGTCGAAGAAGAAGAACTTGGGTTACCGTCGCCACGAGGCCTCCATGTGAACTGTAGTGAATCGTGATCTGCAAAAGCTTTCTTGAAACTGGTTGGCAAGATAGGGTGATTCTTGCCTACTGAACAATCCCTGATTTCATCTGGGTTCAATTTAATTACTTCACCGCTTATCATATTGAGTTTTATTCGCGAATGATGTTTATCTATCCTATACAATCCACGAAGAGTGTCACCATTATCCATGATTGCAAAGACGTAATCATCGAAAGTTGATAATACCATATATTCTTGGTTCGGCTCTAACAAGTAGGTCAAGTGTTCTATTCGAATTCGAATTTTTTTTTCAGTAGGGAAAATGTATCTTCGAAATTCAAATCGCTGGTTTTGATTTGTTCGAGGAATAAGCCGAACATGACCAAGTTCTTCTATTTCACATCCCAGTATTTTACCAGTAGGAGGCCTGCCCGGAAAAAATCTGGTCCTGGAACGAGGAGAATATTCCTGAGGTTCATTGTGATAATTCCAAACGGACTGTAAGGAGTCGACATTTGTAAACCTTTGAATAAAGGTTCGTGGAAATACTTGGTTATTCTTGCCTACTGGACAATCCCTCATTTCATCAGGGGTCATATTATCAACATCGCCGCTGATCATGTTTATTTTTACTCGCCGATGTTTTCCATCTGCCCTATACATTGCATAAAGAAATCCACCAAAATCCAATATTGCAAAAACATCACCATTGGATAGTGATATTACAATATACTCTTGGGTTGGTACCGGCACCCATTTATTCTGTGCTGGTCGCAGTCTAATTGGTTTACCGACGGGAAAACAATATCTTCGAAATTCGAATTGCAGGCTCTCATTTGTGCGGGGAATGAGCCGAATAAACCCAAGTTCTGCAAGTGAATATCCAAGAACTTTAATAGAAGGAGGCCAACTAGGAGGAGACCTGGACCTGGAACGAACAGGACCCTCCTCTGAAGAAGGCAGTTCAGATGAATTTCTACTTCGGGCGGAAGAAGAAGAAGGACGAGGAGTAATACTTTCGTTATACGGATTCCCGGCTGCACGTGAACTACATTCTGCAACAAGAATAAAAAATTCGATTTTTTATCAACACATTTTTCTCTAATATTCTTGGCTGAAAGCAATGTTTATTTCATGAAAAATGGAGACAAATTTTAAGTTTAATAATTTCTTATCGTATATTTTTCTGGTTAAATAAACATATTAGATGCGATCCGAGGAAAGGGACCAGTAGGATGAAGTGAAGTTTTACAGGAAAAGCGATTGAAGAAATCTCCGCCGCTGCGCACATTTTCAAAGACTCTTTTTCAATAATTTATATATTGCGAAAAAATTCGGATACAAAATTTCTAATTGCACCCCTGGAAAGACCAGTTTAAGAAATTATTGAATCCATAATAATCCGAGAGTCGCTATTTCGCCTAGTAGGTCTCTTTTCTCAGATCGCGTATCATATGTCTTTGATAGAATATGAGCACATGAACGGTTTGATAACTTTAATGACAATAAATGAATTTCTGCAATAAGAAAACCTCTATAAAAGGACAAGTTTGTAATATATCCAATTCAATTAATGTTATCACTCTTTTTTTACTGTGCTATAGAGCGTACTTATGAACTTATTTCCTAAATTTCAAATGGATAATTGAATCGCATTCATTTCAAAATTCTATAAAGAAAAGTTAAGCTTCAACACTTTTAGGTTAAGAATAATGAGGGTTTACCCTGTTTAAGTTCAGATTTAGTCATTATAGCATTTGAATTTTTGCAATATATTCATTAATCTTAAAAATTCATCTGAAATTCTCACAGGCTACATAAGATTGTTTTAATTTAAAAATTAACGTTTAATAATTAAGACACAGTAGGTAAAATTTTCTTAGAAGAATGTCAAAAAATGACATTAAATTAGGAATTCCCGTACAAAAATGCAAGATGTTATGATAAAATATTTTGAGCAAATTTTTGTGAAATTCTTTAAGATTACACTACTTGACGGAAAATGTCTTTGTAGGTAGAAAATTTAACTATTTGACTTAAAATTTAACTACCTTACTTAAAAATCAACTATTTTGTTGAAATTCCGCCCTCCTAATTTGAACTGGAATTCATGCCCTATTCCTTTATGCGCCCCTAGCAAACTTAATTGGTGATGGGAGGGGTACCTACAGTTTAAGGTGGGTTCCTAACCACCAAGATCAACAGCTGTATTCGTGCATATGTTATATCAAATAATTATATAAATACAGGTAATTCTATATAATTATTATATTTACCAATAAATTTAATGATAACTGCCAAAGTGAAGAGAAACGTATAGACCATCCTCATTTTTGAAAATTAGAGTGAAAACTGATTAATGCTTCAGTAAGTAATTTGGTTAGCGAGTGTATCTTAGGAATATTATTTTGCATCATCAGAGCATATACACAGAACCTGTTCTTATCTCACATATATGTGTGATAACGATGTTATTTGTCACAAGGTTGTCCTTCGCAGATAAAGCTATTATTTTAAATCTTGTATGATAATCATTATAATTATGACAATTTTGTCTCAACTAGAAAGTATGTAATAAGATTTCGTGAACTTTAATCCAGAACTTGTTTTCAGGCGGTCTCATATAGCCAATAGGATACAAATTTTTTCCTTATAAAAATAGAAGTGTGCAGGGTTTGAATCCTTTTAGGTTGCACTGCAATTGGACGGGTTCCTAAAAATTACCTTTTTAATTCTTAACGTTCCAGGATTTTTTTATACTGGACCTTTTAAATTCTTAAGGGTTCCTGATCGGATATGAATCCATTTAGTTATTTTAGGACTGAGCCTGGATCCGAACATTCTAAATTTTTACGATCTGAGTACGGACGAGATATGGCAATTTTTCGCTGCGCCAGTTTTTTTTTTTATTTTGACCAACATTATAACTAATAGAATTCAAGCAGTTATCAAGAAGAAAAATCCAAGTACAAGAAAAAAAATCGAAATAATTCATTCGCAAAAGCAGAAAGCAGGAAGAAGAGATTAGAGTTTGTAACCGTCATCTCTGTTTCACTAATGATTTCAACCCTAATGTTTATTCACTAGGGAGAAAAAGTGCCGTCTAAGGTGAATAATGAAAATTATACATCTATGAGCTCGCATTTTACGATGACCAGTTCACTCACCTTAAGATCTGTAAGGAAATTGTGGTTGCAGATAATAGTATTTTGCGGCAATTAGTCAAAAATTACCATTACATAAGTGAACAAATTACCGAAAAGTACCAAAAATTTTCGGAAATTTATAGACAATTTTAAATTAAATTTTGGGCAAGTTATGGTAAGACACCATGAATTACCAAAAAATTTAATAAATTTCTGAAAATTCAGAAAAATGCTTAAGATTGAATTTTGGGCATAATAAATTCATTATACAAATCTTTGCGACAAATAAGAAATCTTCAAAAAAGCACTAAATCTAGCAACTCATTAACAAAAAGACAATATTTACAACATCGGAAAATTCTAAAAACTTGACGGAAATAATGTTGCCAAATTAACACACATAATTAAGAATTTAGTATCAATTGAAGGGCAGTCACAAAGTGTGTAAAATAGAACGGACAAAAATGTAAGATTTATTTTAAACCAAAAACGTTAATATTCTACGTTAATAGACTAATATTTAACGAAATACATTAATTTTCAATCAAATATTTTATTTTTTAAGGGAGTTTTTGACTTAATAATTGAGTTTTCGACCAATATGGAAAACTTTCAACAAAAAATGAATTTTTGTTATTAAAACCGATAAATTTTCAACTAGAAAAAGATACTTTTTCATAAAAAAATAAAATAGTTAAAGTTTCAGTTATAAAAATAAGTTTCTGAAAAAATAAAAAAAACTTCAGAATGAAAAAGTTACATTTTAAATCAAACAAATGAATTTTGTACCAAAAAGATTAAATGTCTTTTTAGAAAATAGAAAAAATTTACATACATTTCTAATAAAACAGATTAATTTTTAATGAATAAAATAATTTTAAAGTAAAGAAATGAATTTTTTAAACTTCAAAATTATATTTTTCTAAAAAAATATCTTCTAAAAATCGCTCCACTGGGAATCGAACCACAGAACTTCCGATTGCCCGTCAGGTCCTGTTCTAATTAAGCTATCAGAGAGATCGAAAGAAAGAAACCAAAAACATCATTTTTTTACCAGAAAAGAATAATTTATAAGAAAATACATGAATTTCAAACCAAACATTTTAATTTTTAATGCACTTTTTATCCTAATAGTTCAATTTCCATTAAAAAGTTTTATTAGTCACTAAGAAGGTTAATTTTCTACCACAAGAAACAAAATACATAAATTATCAACAAAATAGTAACAGTTTCAGTGAAACGATATATTTAAAGAAAAGTTGACATAATTTCTTAATTTCGAACCAAAAAATTCGATTTCTTAATTAAATTGACAAATCATGAACCAAAAACATGATTTTTTTAAAAACTTATATGTATCACGATACTTACACTTTGTTGACGTTTCTGTTAATCTCGCAGTGAGGCCCCATGCACTTTTATCCAAGAGTGTGCGTAGAGACTGTAAAAAGAAATACAATATTTAAAAAAAATTATACCTAAATTACAAAAAAAGTGCACAAGAAATTAAATAAATTATGAATTTGAGCAGAAACTTACGTTTTGTGTATCGCTGAATCTTAATACTTCGGAATTATCCCCCGATAAAGTACGTTTTAACGCTCCGGCATTTTTTAAGCCTCAGCAAACTGCAAATTACAGACCAGATTAGTGTTATTCATTGAAAAATAGCCGGAAATTTTTTCCTAAAAGAAAAGATGTAGTTTTTTGAATAATTAAAAAAATAAAATAAACTACCGGTGGAAATAATTTTGACATAAAAATTTCTTCCTTTTCAAAACGTAAAAATTCAATATTTTTGATAAATTTAAATAACTCTGGAATTACATATTAGGTAAGTGTTAAACACTTGCTTTACTTCTTTGAATTATTGTAAAGATAAGTCACCAAGGTATTTTTCTCAACTATAAAGGTATTTTTAGAATTTTTTTCCTGCTTTAAAAGATTTTTAAAGTTTATGATTTACTTTACCTTAATAAAACTTTATTAATACTTATAGAAATATTATTGCTTTAATTTTTCTTTTTAATTTGGTCAGTATATTTACTTTTGACAATTTTGCTACTTTTTTGCACTTTGTTCGATTCCAGTGTAGAATATAAATAAAATATTCTAAAATTATGTCACCAATTTTGAAAAATACTATGGAGGCTTACGATGAAGTCTTTTTACAATTTTTTGTTAACTAAAGATATCACTGTAAAAATTTCTTTTTAAAAGTGCTTCCGCATAATAAACCTCAACACTGAAAATCCGTGAGTTCCTGCAATCCTGCTTAAAGTTTTTTTTGGAGCCCCTTTTATTTAACGTAATTAACGCAGCAAAATCGATACATAATAACATAACCCTAATGTTGCGTCCACGTAACGCAACACGAACTTTAATAAACCTTTTTCCTATTTTAATTTTTAATAAATTTCTAATAAAAATGTAATAATTTGTTAGCTTTGTTTTCAAAAAATTAATATTCGACTTCATTTCTCAGAGAAAATATAACCCTAACGTTGCATCAATATACACACGCACAACACAGCTCTTACATATTAAAAGGAAAACGTACCTTTGAACCTTTCCACGAGACAGGTTGGATGCAGTATGTCCAAAAACTCAACAGTTGATTTTTCCATTGCTGATAACGTCGAAAAACACAATTTCCACTTTAAAAACTTCACTCGCGTATTAGAAATCTGAGTCGAAACGCACTAAATGATTGTATTAGGCATCATGGAGTCATGTGCCTGTCAACCCAGCAGACCCAAAGAGACCTCAACGCATGCGCAATGGATTTGGATGACAAATCTGGGAACACCGGCCAATTAGTTGGCTGTGCCTGTAGCCAACGGTCTTGGATGCCCTGACATTTTAAAAAGATTTTCTAACCAACTATTTCTTATCCGACAAAAAATGGATGTGCTAACCAACCATTTCTTTATAGCATTGTAGTTATTCGTCGATATTAGTCGCAATACAAAGGTTCGGAATTTTCTGATTACGAGATTTATTTTACCCTGATCTTTCAGTCGAGGATCAATTTTTGTAAGTGGGCTACTCAGCATTTGGAATTGATTTCAAGCTGTTGAGTTGAGCTTGTATTAGCTTTCAGTTCAAAAGATATATTTTCAAGTTTTGGAGGTGAATTTTTTTTGTAGGAGTATTAAAAGTATTAAAAGCTGTGAAGTCAAAATCTTTATTTATGGATGTTAATTATAGAAATATGCTTTTGAATTTTTAAAAATTAAGTTTTTAATAAAAATCTAATTTGTTTACAAACAATTAGAGATTTATAAATGATTTTTTGTGATCTGGATTGCAAAAAAAAATTTGGTCGTAAAAGTAAATAACAATCAAAGATCAATGTCCATGATAAGAATAACATCGCATTTTTGCAACATTTGTTTCCAAAAGTAATGCAGAATACGTGAGATGAAACATATTGTATGAGTAGCAAAAATCTGAAATTGCCTATAAATAAATTAAAGTTTCATGAACAAACATGTTGTTTTAAATTCAAAAACATATTTCTATCATAAAAATTGATAAATAAAATTTTTGATGTGACAGTTGTTAATATCCGTTTAGTCGACCGGTTAAAAAAAGAATTCCAAATGCAAAGTAGCCAGCTTAGAAAAATTGATCTTTGACTAAAAGTTTAAAGTCGAAAAGATTAAATATCTGGTTAGCACAAAATTCTAAAATTTTGGATTTCGACTAATCTGGACTAATAATAGGAGAAGAAGTTGTTCACTATTTTATAATCGCACACTGTTCTTGTGTGGCTTTGCTATTATAATAAACATAAACCGAATTAAGCATACCTTGCGTGAACTTAGTTTTAACACCATTTAACAAGAAGACCAGAGGAAATCTTTTGTTAATGCTTTAACGTCAAAATTAAATTGATTCGTAAGTTAAGTTTTTTGTGTAAAAATAAACGATGTTTTTTTCTTGTGTCCAATACTTCATGTTCATTCGCAAAAAATTCGCATTAATTTTTCTGCGATGTCTTATGATTTTTAAACTAATACTTTAATAAACGAAAAATGTTTGATGTAAAACATCTAATGCGGCTGTAAAAGTGTGAGAGCAGCTGTTTCGTGGCGACGCACGCGATGGGAGACACATGCACTAGTCGGTTCTCTTCGGCTTGACTCTACCAGGCCCCTCTCTCTCTCTCTCACCACCGACTGACTACACAAGCGACGGCTTATTTTTTTCTATCTGTTCTGCTAATTCATAATTCGAATTCACTCATACTTTGCAACTTTGGTATTGCTGATAAGGACGTAGCAGGCACTTGCTCTTATTCCAAATTAAGATAAGCTTTCGCTAATAGCAAGTAAACAATATCAGCGGAAAACTTGACAAAGAGCCAACTTTAACTTTATTTCTTACAGTGATAGAATTGCCACGTATATCTAAGACGTCATAAAATGTACGTCATACACTGTGAAAAAAGTATTATTTCGAGAATATTTTTAGGTGGTACAATCAAATTCAGAACAAACTGGCAAAGGTCTTACTGAAATTAAAAACGGGAGTGATCCCAGAATTGATTCGCTCCATATGCCTAAGAAATTGCAGTATTCATGCATGTAATATATAAAATAAAATAAGATTTATACTTATGTATATTAAATTATTATATTTACCAAAAGAATTGAAGATGACCGCCAAAGTGAAAAGAACAGTATAGACTTTCCTCATTTTTGGAAAGCAGAGTGAAAACTGATTAATGCTTTAGTGAATAATTTGGTTCACAAGTCTATATGAGGAATATTTTCTTGCATCATCATAGTACAAATATATGAATAAGTAGCTCTTATCTCACAAAAACACTCCTTTTTCGCTAAAGAAGCCGTTTCGCGGGTACCCTTTATCTCTAATATAAATATGAATCATTGCTGTCAGAGTGTTGTTTTAAAAAATATATTTTTTTTTAATTTTGCCGTTTTGCTTTTATAATATCATAAGAAATAAGAAAATGTTTCTGTTAAAAAATCTTTTTTTTCATAAAAGTAATGATTTTTATTAATGTGCGTAGATACATCCGGAGGGCCATTTTACTAGAGAAACAAAATTTAGGGTCATTTCCAGTATTTTTCGCTTAAAAAATATTTTTTTCGGTCCATAATATAAAAAAATTCGAACTCTATGGTCAATGATAATTCGGTGTTCAGGTTTCAAAAATGCACTTTAAAGTTTTTCCCAATCCGGAAAGGGTTTCGCAATTGTGGTATGTGCGCTTACCACCTATTTTCGTGAAACAAATCGGCTAACTGCTAAGAAATGAGAGTAAAGTGGTTCAGGAAACGACATGGGTTGAGCAGAAAGGTGAATCGTATCTGTTAGGCGCTGATCGTTAAGCCCTATTTGGTCATGCTACCAAGAATGCACTGTCGGTGAAAGTCGCAACCCTATCAGCGGGAATTTTAATTAGAATGAAAATGCAAATGATGCCGCGGTTAACTCGCTGATAATAATTGGTAATATTTTGCGATTAAAATACAATTATTTATTTTAATATTTACAGATGTTCTTACGTTGTAACGTGCAAGGAACATATGGAAATAGTGCATCACGTAGAGTCGTACAAATAAGGTAAGTATTATACGACCTATTCTCGCTTAATAGAACACTAATATTAATTGCAATCCCAGAATCTAAGACGTCTGCACAAAGGTACATTCAGAAACCTTACAAATTTTCTATTGCTCAAGTGAAAATTATTGTTTAAGTACTTCTTACGAGCAAGCTACACAGGACAGAACGAACGGAAAGGGTACACTACATTATAGCCTTATAATTTCCACACAGAAGCCTTCCGTATCACACAAAAAAGACTCAACAAAAGCAAGGTAAACATTTAAATGGTTAAAATTTGGATTCTACATTAAATATGCCCTTTGAACGTCACAGGCGAACTACGACAATTTTCTTTGCAGCTTTAGGTATTTTTTTTAAATTTCATAACTTTTTCTGAAGCCGCTTCAAGCGTATCCATAATCGGTAAGGGGCATGTGAAACATCCAAATACCTATATTACCGACCATGCATCGTTTTTCTCAATTACGACATTTTTGGAGCATTTGAACTTTTTATATACATAAAAAAAAAATTTCGAATCTCTTTTTTTTTTGTTTCAGGTACACATAGAATGTCTAGTTTCCTTACGTGCATAGTTTCTCGTATTTCTCTGAACTTGAGATTATTCATCCCCCTAGCATTTTATAAACCCAGTCTCCATTCGTCGTCTAAAACTTTACCTTTACGTTTTTCGTGTGCATGCCGTTTTTCAATTAAAGTTTCAGTCCTTTTCGAGGCTATTTTATTTTTTGTATTATTCATTGTTTAGATTATACGCCCAACTACCACCTTTATGCAATAAGTTTATTTTGAGAGTCGAAATCATGTTCAAGTTAAGTATCAATTTTTCATATGGTGGAAACTGTAGTTATAACGTCCGTTCGACCAAACTTCAGTTAATAAGGAAGGAATGAGAAGTGGGAGGGGGAGGGGGTTGCAACCGAGAGAGTCGTTGTGGGTTGATGTTTTTATACTAAGGAGATCACCAGTCTTCAGCAGCGTTGCATTGGATGGGGGTCCACGTGTTCCCATCTTATAGTAGTATGTCATAAAATTCCCAAATATTAAAATTCCTGAATTATAAAATTCCCGAATAATAACATTTCGGAATGATATAAAAATTCCTGAACAATAAATTCATCAGATTGGATTAACCTTTGCAAGCTTTTTCAAGAGATGAAAAGAGATACTAGTCTGCTTGGACAATTATTTAAGATGAAAATGGAAACAGCATAATAATTTTTATAATTATAAATACCATTTAGTGTAAGGTATAATAATTATATTTTGGGCCAACTATGCAAGATACGAAAAAAATATTGTACAAAACGCATCCACCCAAAAAAAGAGCTAAAATTTTTTTAAAAATAATTCTTTTAAATAATTCATAATTTTTATGTTCTTCGAAAAAAGCGTCATTATAATTCAAATGGTACATTTGTTCAACCAAAAAGTCGTGATAAATATGTAGGTACGTAATATGTGAATATGTTTTCAGTGTCGCTGAATCCAAATTTAAAGGTCATTTGACTTAGCGAGGTCGCATTCCATTCATGACCGAAAAAAAATTAAAAAACTGAAAACTTTTCCCGACATAAATTATTTGTATTCAACTCCCGGTACATACAAGGTGTTAGTCATTTTTTGAGCATGGCTATCAGTCTGTATAACAAAATCCTGCTTAGAATTGTGTGAAATCATACGGAATATTTGTGAATCACTTGAAATGCCTGAAAATAATAAAGCACTTCTGCATTTTTTAAAGCCCTATGCAGATTGTTAAAATTTCTTGCAAGACGTCTAAAAATCACTTTGCACTTCCAAGGGGTAAACTGTTTCGTTGCGAATTTATCTTTTAATTAATGAGAAGATGTGCTTTATCACCAGGCGATTTTTTATTTTAGTAAAAAATGATATAAATAATGAATTAATGATAAAAAAATCTTGCTCGTCATTTTGTTATAACAATTCGGTGATTAACAATATTATTTCAATAAAAAATAAAGAATCAAGGAAGTGATAAAAACTCGATTCAAGGTGGCCATTTACATTCTTTCCCAACTATGTTAGAGCAACCCTTAAAATAAATTAACGAATTCTTGTAGTCGAATATATTTTCTAAATTTATAGTAAAGTAATTTTCGACATCAATAATATAATTAAAAGATTTTCAGTTAATTTGATTGTTGGAAAATGTCAATTTGCTTGCTTATTTTCAATTTAAAAAAAATTGTATGTTTTTACGTAAAAACTTAAAACAGAAATTTGTGGTTGATTATTCTTTTTTTATTTTTACTCTGGTATGACGTTTATAATTATTCTATTATTCATGGCATGTTATACTAGAAAATGTTGAGAGGGTAGGAAGTTCTATTTCATGCTAGAGAATGTAGGCAAAATTAAAAAAAAAAAGATTGATAGAAGATTACATCTTCGATTTTTTTTAGATATTTTCTGATTCAATACTGAAATATAAATTGCTTTGTAAAAAAAAATAATTTTAAACATATGTAATAATTTTTAAAAGTGACAAACGTAAGAAATGTTAAAAATGGAAAAAATTAATAAAACCAGGTGATAGTGTAACACTTTTACCTTTATTGAAATAATAAGCAGGTCATATTATGAAATTGCAAACAATATGGGATCGATATACACCAAAACATTAATTAATTTATTCAATTTTACTTAGCATTTTTTTGCGGTTCATTTCAACTGAGTTCTGTTTTTTATTTTAAAATTTTGTTTTTTTTTGTATAATTTCCTCATTATTCATAGAAAGTTACAATATCTCAGCAGAATTTGTGAAAGAATATTTGCTGTGAATATGAAACAGCTTGCATTAGTATGAAATTAAGTAGCTGATAAAAGTTATTACAATTTTTTTAGTCGAAAATTAATGAAAATTGTAAGAAATAAAAATGTATAAGGAAATGACGCAATCTTATAATATTGTATAATACTGTTAAAGGAATTAAAAGGTCATATTATGACATTGAATATTATGACATTGAACCAAGTAATCAATATTTGATTGAGCGATGAAACAATATTTTATCAAGTGGATTCTGTAATCAAAACAGATTCATTTTTAATGCAACATTTGTATTTGTTACCCAAAAAATATAACATTTCTGCAGAAACAGTTAATTTTTTTCACCAACACGCAAGGTGGATAGATGGAATACATTGTTTGTTTTAATCGTAAAATAAAAAAATAAAAAAATTTGGTTATGAGATAAACCACTGAATCTTTAAAAAAATTAATGCACCAAAGTTGTCGCACCGATAAATAGAGACAAATTTATTAAAAATTTGTTGATAGGATGAACAGTTATGGTTTCAATCGCAATAAAACATAAGTATTTTATGGTGGTTGTCCACATTTTGTCATTATATTCTTGTTTTATTTTCAAGAATTCTAAGCAAACGTTCCAAAACCACGTCAAACCTGCCAGAGAATAAAAAAATTTCGTAGAAAATGTGTGTTTGAGTCAAAAATTAATCAGAATTTTTAGGAGATTTCCCTTTCTTCCTTTGTCAATTTTGTTATGTTTTTAACAAGAGAAATACTAATAGGGAATAACAAAAGATACAAGTAAAGAAACGTTGATAACCGTAATAAATTAGAATTTATATATTTTAATATAATTTTGATCCGACATTGGATTACAAAGAATATTATATTTTGGGTTATCTTTTTTCTATTGAATTAATGATACACATGCTGTAAAGAATCTTCACTTGAAATTTCTTGGTGAAACCATCGAGGAAAGATTGGATACTTTTCGCCTATATGACATTCCTTTAATTCAGTTGCGGCCATACACTCTAGTGTACCACTTATCATGTTTATTTTTATTCTTGAATGAATCCTATTGGTCGTATATATTCCACGAAGGAATCCAGTATGCTCCAGTATTGCAAAAGCGTCACCATTGGATGTTGATAATACAATATGTTCTCGAGTTGGCACGGGCCCATAGATACCATTTCCTAATAGCAATCGAATTGGTTTATTCGCAGGAAAAACGTATCTTCGAAATTCGAATCGCCG
>JAAAKG020137377.1:0-12923 GCA_010014905.2 Druon quercuslanigerum
TCTTCACTTGGGGTGATTGCTAGAGAGATTGATCAGCAACCTGGGTCGGAGCAGTGTTGTGGAGTGAACGTGTTATTGAAATAAATAACGCGAGAATTCCAGATCAATCTAAAATTTTATAACCCCTTTCTCACACTACTCCCCTCCCTACCGAATGAGTCACGCCTACCCCGAAAGGGAAACGGATAAATGGTGTAATAATAATAATAATAATAATAATATAAAAGAAGGGGACAGATAACTATTCCGCCCCAGCTACCTGTATACCGTTGCCCCACTACTACTGGAAAAGGCCCCCCCGCTGACCAAGCTCAGTGGCAGGAGTCGACGGTGTGAGGGGAAGCCGCGTAACGGGAGACGGTACACAGGTAGTGGGGGACGGTACACAGGTAGCTGAGACGGAATTCACCATCGCCCTAAAGAAAGATCTAGTTGTTGAACATCTTGCAGCTGAAAAATGGGAGAAAAGATGGAAAACCATGATTCTTTTGTGGTTGATTCTGAACCAATCTATTTAGATTATTACATTTTCCAAATAGGAAAATAAACCTTTGAAAATTTCTCCTTTCCAATCAATTCGAAGTCCCAAGTACCTCTAAAAGAATTAAAGTATATAAAATTTGCTGAAAATCTTAAACATGTATGAATGTTCCATCTGTAAATTTTTTGGAGTTATAGGCTACAAGAGTAATTTTGTAGTGAATAACTTTGGTTTTTAATTAACAATTAAAGGTTTTGAGCAATAACTTATTTCTTATGTATGGAATGGAAAAGTCGCCAGTAAAAAAATTAAAGAAGAGTCAATTTCCAGTTTATCTAAAAAAAATCAATGTTCTAACTCTAGTGACCGAAATTAGGGCCTTCTAACAATGACCCTTTTTTTTATTGAAATTCATTAAACATCTGTTCTTTAAGTTCTCGCAATTAGTGAACTTATCATATTTCCTTCAAGTATAAGATAAATAAAGATTAAAAAATCACTTTTTTCTGTGTTTCGTTTTCCAAAAACAGGAAATTTAATACATGATATTTAGCAAAATTTAATAACAAATAGTCATTTTCAGAAGGCCATAACTTCGGCCCTATTACATTAATTTTGTTAAACATCATTTTTTGATTTGCTCGTTTCTAGAGAACGAAACATAGAAAAATGCTTCCATAATATTTTGTATCTTGTATTCGAAGGACAACCTAACTAATCACGAAAAATAAAAAACAAGATGTGTAAAACATTAATAAAAAAACAAAATTCAATAAAAGGGTAATTTTCAGAAGGCCATAATTTCGATCCTATTAGAGCTAGAACATTATTTTTTTCATATTTGCTTGAAATTGAGTCTAATTTCATTTATTTGCTGGCAACTTTCACCAGCTATACGTAGGAACGAAGTTATTGCTCATAACCTAAAATTGTTAATTAAAAAAACTGATCACAAAAAAACTACTTTTTCAACCTATAACTCTGTAACTTTTAGAGATAGAACATTAATTTATATTTAATTTTTGCAGCAAATATTAATTTAATGAAATTCTTTTAGAGGTACTTGGGAATTCCAATTGATTGTAAAGCAAAAATATGAAAAAAATCATGCTTTCGACTTTTTCTCTCATTTTTAGATTTATTGAACGGTTTTAAAGCAATCAAATTTCATTTTACCCTATTTTAATGAAAAATGTTGATTAACCCATTTGAGAAATAAAAAATAAGGTTTTTCCAATATCAGCCTAAACGAGCTTTTTTTGGACTCAAAATGAATGTGAGATACCCCCGGAGTGTAATTTAAATAAAACCGGCATCAAATTGGTGTAGTGTCAACAATTTTTTAAAATAGTATCATAAAATTTTACAATCTTAAAAATTAACGTCAATATTTTTTTAAAATGTTATTATTAAGTCTAGTAAAATCTAAACATTTATTTATTACAGGCGTTACACACTTTCACCGTTTACTCATTTTTCTATTTTAATTCTAATTGAATAAGTTGAACGCATTCGGGAAATCCAAATATTCTTGGTTAAAAATTTATTATTTTTAGTGGAAAAGTATACTATTGAATTAATGGTTAGAAGAATTCATTTTTTTATTTAAAAGTCTAATTATTTGGTTCAAAATTTAATTATTCTGTTTCAGATTCAACAATTTAAAAAAAATCATACTTGGTTAAAAATTCAAATGTTTTTGTTTGCAGCTGTTAAAAATCTGTCTATTAAGGCTTAAAATGTTATCAATTTGATTGAGACTTTTTTTCTTTTTTGGCTAACAAATCTGTTTAAACTATGTTCTTAAATATTAAAATATTATTATATATTATATTATATTATTATATTATATATTTAATATTAAAATATCAAAATATTCATCATTTTGGTTGGAAAATCTGTTTCCGTAAAAATGTCATCTTTTTTAGTTAAAGATGTAAATGTATGGAAATTACTATTTCGGTTGAAAGTTCACATTGTCGGCTTGAAAATCCAACTGTTTTATAGAAACTTTAACAATTCGGTACGAAAATGAAATATTTGCTGAAAAATTGATGTATTTGGTTAAAAATTCGTCTTTTTTGGTAGAACATTAATGTTTTGTTTCTTGAAAATGCAACTGTTTGATTAGAAAAGCAGACTGTTTTAGTTGAGGATTAAAACATTTTGTTAACAATTTACCTTTGCTGGTTAAATGCAACTGTTTTTATTATAAGTTAAAATATTTATTTGTGGAAATATTAACTATGATATTGTTGAACTTTTCTGTAGATAATTCATATTCTTTGGTTGAAAAATCAACTGTTTTGTACAGTTAGTCTTTTTGGCTTGAAAATTCAAAAAATTAGTATACAATTCAACTATTTTGTACAAAATTAAAATGTTTTGTACAACATTATTTTTTTAAAATTATACATGAATTCGCCTTTGGTAGAAAATTAATAGTCTTGATAGAAATTTTAACTATTTGGTTAAAAATGTATGTATGTTGTTAAGGATTGATCTTTTTTGGTGTAAAACTAATCTTCTTGGCTAAAAATTTTTTTTTTTCAAAAATTTAAGGATTTTTTAAAAATTTCAACTGTTTTATTGAAAGCTGATCATTTTAGTTTAAAAATTCCACATTTTGGATGACTTTTTTCTCTTTATTCGCTGAAAAATCTTTTTGGTTTCAAAATCGTCGTTTTGTTTCAATTCTAACTTTATTTTTGGATGGCCCCTAAATAAATTCACGAAGAAAATTAGTGGTTCAAAATTTCAAAAAAATAGCCATTGAAACTATGTGATTAGCTGAGATGGCGGAAATATTATTTTAGCAATTCGGCAAAAAAGTTCAAAAATATTTTTTCGAGGTGCAAAATAGTGTGCGGTGTAATCCTTTTTCTAAATAGTAATTAAATAGTGTCATCGCTTTAACACCCTAAGAGCTTAAAAAAATGTATAACTACTTTAAATTACTGAAATCTATCAAAATTGTCCTAAAATATTTTAAATCCTTAGAAATCCCTTCACATCATTTCAGTAAATAAAAAATTTCATGGCATCTTTTAAACTTTAAAAGATGCCACGAAATTAAAATTAAAATTAAATTTAAAAAAATGAAAATCCTTTGCAATTTTTGTAACTCTTGAAAATCCCTTGGAATTTAAAAAAATACCATAAAATATTACAAATATTTCATAGGAATTTCTTTCTGTTTCTTTATTTTCTTTCTTCCTTCGAAAATAAATATTATGACTCCCTAAGTCAACAGGAAGATAACTCAGTATACTTTTCAGAGCAAAATTAACACCTTTTCTATGTAAAAAATCTCAGAAACGAATATGTCAGTGATGTAACGGAAATTTATGAGAAAGGTGATCGCCTCCTCCTGATGAAGGAAGATTTTTGAAGGTCACACAGGTATAATTAGGTGGATTCTAAAAATCCTATAATCTGTGAAGTTGAATGTCGCAAGATCGTAAAAAATTTATTTTTAATGCGGTGCCTCCTGATCTCTCAGGAAACGGAATAATGATGACCGATGAAGAGATAATACTTAGTGATTAGAGAAAATTATAGAGCAGAATTTTTTATATTTTTTGTCATAGAAGTCACTTATGTTCATCAAAAATTGATTAGAAAAGAATTAGAAGTGTTGAATAAAAAACCATATTAATGTTGAGCTTTATATACAATCGTCATTAGGTTTAATCTTCTGTCGATAATAATATATTGCACATCTGCTGCCAGAAAACCATAAGTGGACAGTGATGAGCAGCGAAAGTAACTTTTTAAGAAACTTTAAAAAATTTAATTGCTTTGTAGATGTTGCAACTTTTTTTTTATTTTATCTCTTTTTTCAAAAATTCATCTCGTTTCTTGAGAAACGGCATTTTTCTTCTTGATTAAAAAATAAACTTCTGGGTTAAATGCTGACCCTTTTATTAAAAATTAAATTTTTGTGTATGAAGATTCATCATTTTAGTTAAAAATTCGACTCTCCTTGAAAATTTAATTATTTTTAATTTCCAAATTGAATTATTTTTTCATTGAAACTTGATCCTTTTAAGTTATAAATTTGACTATTTGGCTGAAAATTTAATAATTTTGTTAAAAATTGTTTTCTTTTTCTTTGAATTTATTTTTTCAACTAAACATGTAATTATTTTATAGATACTCTAACTATTATTTTTAAATTAATCTCTTTTTGTCAAAATCCAACTACTTGGTTGAATTGCAGTTTTAAAAATTCATCTCCTTTGTTGAAAAACTGCATTTTTAGAAAATGAACCTTCTTGGTTAAAAAATTAATTTTTTGGTTGAATTTTGTGTAAAAAGATTCATCATTTTAGTTAAAAATTCGTTTCTACCTGAAAATTTATTTATTTTGTTGAAAATTGTTTTCTTTTTTTTAGAACTAATTATTTTTTAACTAAAAATTTATCTATTCCTTTTTTAATTTGCAAATTATATTGTTTTTTAATTGAAAATTGATCCTTTAAGTTATAAATTTGACTATTTGGCTGAAAATTTAATAATTTTTTTAACAATTGTTTTCTTTTTCTTTGAATTTATTTTTTCAACTAAGTAGATACTAAGCAGATACTTTGTAGATACAGCAACTATTTTTTTTATAATTAATCTCTTTTTGTCAACATCCAAATACTTGGTTGAATTACATTTTAAAAAATTCATCTCGTTTGTTGAAAAACGGCATTTTTAGAAAATGAATCTTCTTGTTTAAAAAATAAACTTTTGGGTTGAATTCAGACTCTTTTATTCAGAATTAAATTTTTGTGTGAAGATTCATCATTTTAGTTAAAAACTCGTCTCTGCTGGAAAATTCAATTCTTTTGTTGAAAATTGTTTTCTTTTTTTAGAATTAATTACGTTTGAACTAAAAATTTAACTATTCCTTTTTTAATTTACAAATAATATTATTTTTAAATTGAATATTGATATTTTAAGTTATAAATTTGACTATTCGGCTGAAAATTTGATACTTTTTTTTAAAAATTGTTTTCTTTTTCTTTAGATTTATTTTTTCAACTAAAAATGTAATTATTTTGTCGATACTGCAACTATTTTTTTTAGAATTAATCTCGTTTTGTCAAAGATTCAACTACTTGGTTGAATTGCAATTTTGAAAATTCATCTCCTTTGTTGAAAAACTGCATTTTTATAAAATGAATCTTCTTGATTAAAAAATAAACTTTTGGGTTGAATTCAGACTCTTTTATTCAGAATTAAATTTTTGTGTGAAGAATCATCATTTTAGTTAAAAACTCGTCTCTGCTTAAAAATTTAATTATTTTGTTGAAAATTGTTTTCTTTTTTTAGAATTAATTACGTTTTAACTAAAAATGTAACTGTTCCTTTTTTAATTTACAAATAATATTTTTTTAAACCGAAAATTGATCTTTTTAGGTTATAAATTTGATTATTTGGCTGAAAATTCA
The DNA here is from genome assembly GCA_010014905.2 of Druon quercuslanigerum. Taxonomy (NCBI): domain Eukaryota; kingdom Metazoa; phylum Arthropoda; class Insecta; order Hymenoptera; family Cynipidae; genus Druon; species Druon quercuslanigerum. The sequence goes on from JAAAKG020137377.1 coordinate 5,923, forward strand.
ATAATTTTGTTAAAAATTGCTTTCTTTTTCTTTAGATTTATTTTTTCAACTAAAAATGTAATTATTTTGTAGATACTGCAACTATTGTTTTTGAATTGATCTCTTTTTGTCAAAAATCCAACTACTTGGTTGAATTACATTTTTAAAAATTCATCTAGTTTGTTGAAAAACGGCATTTTTATAAAATTAATTTTCTTGGTAAAAAAATAAACTATTGGGTTGAATGCCGACTCTTTTATTAAAAATTAAATTTTTGTATAAAAAGATTCGTCATTTTAGTTAAAAATTCGTCTCTGCTGGAAAACTCAATTCTTTTGTTGAAAATTGTTTTCTTTTTTTAGAACTAATTATGTTTGAACTAAAAATTTAACTATTCCTTTTTTAATTTACAAATGACATTACTGAAAATTTAATAATTTGTTTAACAAGTGTTTTCCTTTTCTTTGAATTTATTTTTTCAACTAAAAATGTAATTATTTTGTAGATACTGCAACTATTTTTTTTAATTACCCTCTTTTTATCAAAATGCAAGAACTCGTTGAACTACGTTTTTAAAAATTCATTTCGTTTGTTGAAAAACGGCATTTTTATAAAATGAATCTTCTTGTTTAAAAAAAAAAAACTTTTGGGTTGAATGCCGACTCTTTTATTGAAAATTAAATTTTTGTGTATGAAGATTAATCATTTTAGTTAAAAAATCGTCTCTTCTTAAAAATTTATTTATTTTGTTAAAAATTGTTTTCTTTTTTTAGAACTAATTATGTTTTAACTAAAAATTTAACTATTCCTTTTTTAATTTGCAAATGATATTATTCTGTAATTAAAAATTGATCTTTTCAAGTTATAAATTTGATTATTTGGCTGAAAATTTAATAATGTTGTTAAAAATTATTTTATTTTTATTTGAATTTATTTCTTCAACTAAAAATGTAATTATTTTGTAGATACTGCAACTATTTTTCTAGAAATAATCTCTTTTTATCAAAAATCCAACTACTTGGTTGAATTACATTTTTTAAAATTCCATCTCGTTTGTTGAGAAACGGCATTTTTAGGAAATGAATCTTCTTGATTAAAAAATAAACTTTTGGGTTGAATGCCGAATCTTTTATTGAAAATTAAATTTTGGTGTAAAAAGATTAATCATTTTAGTTAAAAATTCGTCTCTGCTTGAAAATTCAATTATTTTGTTGAAAATTGTTTTCTTTTTTTAATATTATTTTTTAACGAAAAATTTAACTATTCCTTTATTCCTTTAAATGAATCTTCTTGATTAATAAACAAACTTCTGGGTTGAATGCCGACTCTTTTATTGAAAATTAAATTTTTATATATGAAGATTCATCATTTTAGTTAAAAATTCGTGTCTGCTTGAAAATTTAATTATTTTTACTTTACAAATGATATTACTTTTTAATTGAAAATTGATCTTTTTTATAGATTCGACTTTTTTGCTGAAAATTTAATAATTTTGTTAAAAATTGTTTCCTTTTTCTTTGAATTTATTTTTTCAACTAAAAATGTAATTATTTAGTAGATACTACAACTATGTTTTTAGAAATAATCACTTTTTGTTAAAAATCCAACTACTTGGTTGAATTGCAGTTTTGTTGAAAAACTGCATTTTTAGAAAATGAATCTTCTTGATTAATAAATAAACTTCTGGGTTGAATGCCGACTCTTTTATTGAAAATTAAATTTTTATATATGAAGATTCATCATTTTATTTAAAAATTCGTTTCTGCTTGAAAATTGAATTAGTTTGTTGAAAATTGTTTTCTTTTTTTTAAATGAATTATTTTTTAATTGAAAATTGATTTTTTAAGTTAAAAATTTAACTATTTGGCTAAAAATTTAATAATTTTGTTAAAAATTGTTTTCTTTCATTTTAATTTACGTTTTTAACTAAAAATGTAATTATTCCTTTGTTAGTTATCAATGGATATTTAACATTTAAAATAGAACTTTTAAAGTTAAAAATTTCACTATTTGGTTAAAAATTCGACTTTATTGGTAGAAAATTAATCTTTTTGCTTCAAAATTATGATCTTTTGTTTAGAATGCAACAGTTTGGTTGAAAAATAGTCCGTTTTGTTTGATGATATACAACTATTTTATTGAAAATTCGTCTTTTTTTATGAATTCAAATGTTTTTATGTATTTCAAATCAAAATCTTTATGGTTAAAATATCAACTACTGCATGCTTTCTTAAGAATTGGTGTTCTTTGGTTAAAAAATCAACCACTTGGTTTTAAGTTAAACTACTTGTTCAAAAATGAATTTTTTTATTGAATAAACATTTAAACATACAATTACATGTTTATTTTATAAATTACAACAAATATATTAAAAAATGATGTATTTTGTTACAAATTCATCTTTTTGGTTGGAAAAAAAAATTTTTAATTATTTAAAAATTCGGCTTTCTGGAAAAAAAAGTGAACTACTTCCTTGGAAGCTAAACTGATTCGTCAAAAAATTCAATTTGTTTTGTGTTAACATTTTTGGTTGGTAAAATAAATTTTTTTGTTGAAAATTAGTTTCTTTGAGTCAAAAATTAATTTTTGTATCTGAAAATTTTACTATTCCATTTTAGTTGGAAATTTGTCGTTTAGAATATAAAAATTCAACTTCTTGTGGAAAAATTCATGTATTTCGTTGAAAATTTGTATGTATGTTTAGAAAATTAAATAATCTTGTTTGTTGCAATTTCATATTTATGGTTAAGGATTTTTTTGGTTGGTTAAATTATTCGTCTTTTTTAATGAAAGTCAACTGGTTGAAAGCTTTTTTTTCCGTAAAATTTTAAACTAAAAATTTTAAATTACGACCAATATCTTAAAAAAAAATTTTTTTTCCCTTTCAAACTTCGAAAATTCTTAAAAAGTATGAATTTTTTCTCAAAATCTTTAAAAGCTTACATTTTGTTAACAATTTTTAGGAATATTTTCAAAATTTTCAACAAAATTGGTTTGTTTCACATAAATGATGCTACTTTAAGAAAAAATTCTTGTTTTTTTTTTAATCTTTCGAAATGCTTAAAAAGCTTTAAATTTTTTTTGAAAAATTCTGCAGATACTTATATTTTGCTTTGAATTTTTGGAATAATTTCTAATGAGTTCAATCTTTGCTAAAATTTCTCTTACATTTCTTACAAACCTTCCTGATTCTGTTTTGAAAAATTTGGAAATATTTTGGAATGTTTCGAAAATATTCGCCTAAAGATACTTTTTCAAAATAAAAAATCCTAAAAATGTTCCCCCGAAATCTTAAAAAAAAATTGTCTATTCTCTTAAAACTTTTCAGAATAAACATTTTCCAAAACTTCAAATCTGTTTACCGGCTAAAATTAATATTCCCGATTAATTCCCGGTATTTCTCATATTAATAAATCGAGAGATTTGATTTGAAAAATGACTCGTCAGTTGTAACTGATTTTCTTTAAGTGACATAAGATTCTAATTCTCAGGAAGGCAAATTTGTTTCGTTCCACGAAGAGCAACGTCCCTTGCTTCAAGAAATATTAAGTCATTTTGCCGTCAAGTGCTTCAAGACAAAAAGTATGCACAAACGTTATGCTCTTGGGTTCGCTAATTGGCTTCTTTCATACTCTCGGGATATTACCGATGCTTAGAGGCTGCAGATACAAATTAGAAAATTTAAATCTGCAAGTAAAGAAATCGGAGAATTCGAGTTGAACAAATTAGTCCAACAAGAATAAATTCTTGGATGTGGCATATTAATTATCGGTTAGGTTGAATTTAAAGAACAGATTTAGAAGAGATTGAGACTGGACGTGAATAGCTTATTAAATGATACTGACAGAGATTTATAAATGCATGTTTAAATAATCATAATACGAACCAGGTTGACCATAAAACTTTATTTTTTAAACTCTATTACTTTCCCCTGATTATCCCCTAATTTTTCATATTTCCTGATAATTATTATTTAAAGGCCTTCTTATAATCTGTTTATGAAATTTTTATCTGAAAAAAGATCTTCACTCCGCTGAGAATCGAACCACAGAATTTCCAATTGCTGGTCGGTTGTTTTTCACGTAAGCTATTAGAGAGATCGAAAGAAGAATTATTTTTCCAGGTATTACAAGAAAAATTTTTCAAGGATTCTGTATTATTATCAGAAAATAACAGAAATTTTTAACGCCTTTTCTGTATTGAAGGAAACCTTTTTCAGAAAAAAATTTAATTAAAAAGGAATTCATTCGTAACTCCATCTAGTCTGAAAAGACGTTAAAATTTTCTGTTATTCTTGGATGATAATACAGATTCCTTGAAAAAATTTGACTTCTAACACTTTGCAAAATAATGCGTGTATTTCTGAACTGCAATCGAAAGTTCTGTGTTCATCAGGAAATAACAGAAATTTTTAACGCCTTTTCTGTAGTGAAGGAAATCTTTTTCAGAAAAAAATGTAATTAAAAAAAAATTCATTTGTAACTCCATCTAGTCTGAAAAGACTTTTAAATTTTCTGTTATTCTCAGATGATAATACAGATTCCTTGAAAAAATTTCTAACCTTGTAACATTTTGAAAAAGTAAAAAAGCCACTCATTTCAATCGAAAAAGTGAATGAAAGTAACTAATGTTCTTTTAAATGTAAAAGAATGCAAAGAAATTCAATGAAATTCGTAAGTATATAATGTTAAAAAATTGCAAAAAACTTCAAAATACAAAAAATTCAATTGAAAAAAATTGGTAGTCCATTAGTAAAGAAATGAATTAAAATTGTAAATTTTTGATGATATGCCTTTAAATTAAATGTTAATTCAAAAACTTCAGGATTAATTAAATTTTTTTTATCCATTAAAATGAGAAAACCCCAAATTCAAGAGAATTGCAAAGAATTCAAATGAATTCAAAAGAACACCTTGAGAGTTTTTAAAATCTTAAAAATCTTTTAAAAAACGCAAAATTTTTTTATTCCATTAAAATTCTTTCAAATTTTTGAAGTCAAATAAAAATTCCTCAGAATCTTTTTAAACCTAAAATTTTTCAAGACCCTTGAAATCTTTTAAAATCCTTTATAACTTTCTCAAGCTCTTGAAAATGCCTTCGAATAGTTTAAAATACCATAAAACATTTAAAATTCGCTGAAATCTTTTAATTTCAAAAAATTTCGAAATTATTTAAAATCCTTGGAGTTTTTCAAAATAACCAAAATAAAAAAAAAATTTAAACATCTTTCGAAATGCAATATACCGACAACCCTAAAATCCATTATTTAATATTTAAAAGCCATTAAAATATTATAAAACCACTTGAAATTACATAAACGCTAATGGCATTTCCTGAAACCCTGAAAATTATTTTAAATACCTTAAGATCTTAAAAATTTTTTTGAAATATTGTCTGCCTTATAAATCCTATCAAATTATTGAAAACAATTTAAAATTCCTTGAAAAATTTTAAAACAACCTTTTGAAATGCCTTGAAACTTTTTAAAGCTCTTAAAAATCCCTTTGAATCATTTGAAATCCCCTAAAATATTTCACATCTTTTGAAACACCTCTAACATTTGTGCAACTCTTAAAAATGCCTTAGAATATTTTAGAATGCCCTAAAACGTTCAAATTCCTTTAAAATTGGTTGAAATAATTGAAACCTTTTGCAAATTTCTTCAAAATACACTAAAATATTACCAAGCCTTGAAAAAATTTTAAAATCCCTTAAAACGTTTTAAAGCTCTTGAAAATGCTTTGGAATTTTTTAAAATACCTTAAACTCTTTAAAATTCTTTGTAATGCCTTCAAGTGATTGACATCTATTAACAATTCCTTACAACTTTTTACAGCTGTTTCAAATTTCTTTGAATTTTTAAAAATACCCAAAAATTCGTGGAATTCTTTAGAATCTCCTAAAATTACTGAAAGCTATTTAAAATTCCTTGAAATCTTTTGAACCCCTTCAAATTTGTCAAATACCGTGAAATATTTTGAATTCCCTTGCAATTTTTGAAATTTTTTGAAAATACTTGAGATATTTAAAAGTATCCTAAAATATGTACTCGGATACTAAAAATCCTGTAAAATTGTTAAAGTCTCTTGAAATTGTTTACAACTTTTGAAAATTTCTTTTGATTTTTTTTGATAAAATTTTAAAAAATAAAATTAATAAAATAAAATTAAAAAATTTTTTTTTATCATACTTCCAGACATCCTGAAAATTATATTAAAATATCTTAAGAGCTTTTCAGATCGCTTAAAATGGTTCAATACTCTGCATTAAAATATGATAAAATCCTGTGAAATTATATGAAATCTGATATTTCCTGACATCCTAGAAAATATACTAAAATACCTTATTTATTTATCCTAATCCCCTAAAATCAATGAAATCGTCCGAAATCTTATAAAATTCTTTGTAATATTTTTAAATATACACTTGAAAATATTAAAATTTCTAAAAGATTACTTGAAAAATTGTAAACAGCCTAAAATATTTTAAACTCTTCCAAATAATTTGAAATCCCTTCAAACTTTTTAAACTTTTTGAACATCCTTTGCAATTCTTTTAAATGATTGAAATCTGTGAAAATTTTGAGGAATCTTTTAAAATACCCTAAAATATTTCAAAAGAATTCAAGAATATTCAAAGAAATAAGTATAGACTTGAATTCAATAGAGGTAAACCCATAAGTTAATTTATTGAAAAAAATGATTTTATTTTTAAAAATCGACTAAGAAGTGATTTCAGAAAAAGAAGTAACTAAAAGTGACTGGGTGGCAGCCCTGATTTTTCTTGATTATAAAAAATCCTTGACTTTTCCCTGATTTTTATTTTTTTACTGAAATTCAGCCTCTCTGAGGTAGCGATATACAGGGTGAGGAAAAAGTATGGAAACCCCAGAAAATTTTAGAAAATTTAAAATAGAAAATTAAAATGAACATGAAGTCTTTAGTCATTTTTCCCGGGGAATTTAATGGTGACCTTGTATTTGACCTTGGACCTCGCTGTCAAGGTTATTTCAAGGTCAATTT
>JAAAKG020137378.1:0-12923 GCA_010014905.2 Druon quercuslanigerum
AATAAGGATTTAATGGTAAAGGATTAGGAATGAGAAATTATTAATTACCAGTTAGAAATTAGGAAATAAAAATTAGGAATTAAGAATAAGGAATTAGGCATTATGAAAAGGTACTATGAATAAGTGATTAGGGATGAGGAATTAGGGATTATGAATTAGGGATTATTAAATAAGAATTAGGAATTAGGAATTAGGAATAAGGATTTAATGGTAAAGGATTAGGAATGAGAAATTATTAATTACCAGTTAGAAATTAGGAAATAAAAATTAGGTATTAGGAATTAGGAATAAGGAATTAGGCATTATGAAAAGGTACTATGAATAAGTGATTAGGGATGAGAAATTAGGGATTATGAATTAGGGATTAGTAAATAAGAATTGGGAATTAGGAATAAGGATTTAATGATAAAGGATTAGGAATGAGAAATTATTAATTACCAGTTAGAAATTAGGAAATAAAAATTAGGAATTAGGAATAAGGAATTAGGAATTATGAAAAGGTACTATGAATAAGTGATTATGGATGATTAATTAGGAATTATGAATTAGGGATTAGGAGTTAGGAATTAGTAACTAAGAATTAGGACTTAGGAATTAGGAATAAGGATTTAATGGTAAAGGATTAGGAATGAGAAATTATTAATCAATTAGAAATTAGGAAATAAAAATTAGGAATTAGGAATAAGGAATTAGGCATTCTGAAAAGGTACTATGAATAAGTGATTAGGGATGAGGAATTAGGAATTATGAATTAGGGATTAGGAGTTAGGAATTAGTAAATAAGAATTAGGAATTATGAATTATAAACTGAAAATTTGGCATTAAAAATTAGGAATAGGAAATTGGGAATGAGAAATTAGAAATTAATAATTAGGAATTATAAAGTGATAATCTGGAATTATGAATTAAAAAGTAGAAACTAAGCATGAGGAATTACGAATCAGAAATTAAGAATTGATCATTAAGATTTGATATTGACAATTGAATTGCGAAATCATGATGAATTCGGAATTAATAAAGTTGAGGATTCAGTAAATTCAATTTCGACAACATTGAGAATATTCAGAATTGAGAAATTACGAAATTTGAGAATTCAAAAAATTTGAATTTAAGAACATTGCGAATATTGCAAATTAAGAAATTTCCAAACTTAGAAATTTAATAATTAAGAATCAAGAATTTAATTATAAATTGCATTAAATCGGATCAGGAATGAAATTGAATTGTGAACTGAATTGTGAAGTAAGAGGATTGTACATTTTTCAATCTCATTAAGGAAATAATAAATTTCTTTAAAAAAATTTTATTGTTTAAGTTAAATTAATTTGAGTTAGGACATTGAGAAAATTAAAAATGGTATTTAAAATTGATAGTAGAATTGATAATATTGAAAACAGTGTGACTTAAGAAAATTTATGACATTGAACTAAATTAGGAATTTGAAATTTTAATGAAATGAGAATTGATGAAATTTAGAATTGAGAAAATTGAGAAAGAACAGAATTGAAAAGAATGAAAATGAAGACGATTCATAAAATTGAGAATTGAGAAACTGTAGGATATAGAAATGAATTCGGAATTTATTTGTGAATGGAGAATTAAATTAAATTTTGTTTGAATAATTTATAATAATTTAAAAACCTAGAAAAACGCTAGTATTTAAACAAATATCGAGCCACCCTATTAATTCAAATAATACAATATCTATATATTATTAAAGAATTTTCTAGCAACATAAAAAAATATTTTAAAAATTTTAATGCAGTGATACTGAAAAAATCTTATTTTTCCTGCTGACAGAAATCTTATTTGAATCAATTTCTATCTCTGACTGAAGGTCACACAAATGCTTGTTTGATCCAAACAAACATTTTTCTGAGTGAGCAAACATTTTTTATTTCTTTCACATTCGATTTCGATATCACGTGAACCAACTTTTCACTTTCGCCTCAGAATCCAAGGCCTAAGCTCTAAACGCCTCAACTCTTCAGAATTTGTAGGTCACCTCTTTTTCTACAAAGACCCAAATGAATAGAGAAGAGCATAGAGAATTTTTTTTAAATTTAGGAATATCGTAACAAAATGTTATCTCAGAGATTTATGAATGTAAATCCAATATGTATATCCAACTGTGTACTCTGGACGTCTGAAGTTGGGCCAGTCTACGAAAATAAAATAAAAAATCAATTCTGCCAAAGAATGTGACTGCGGTCTTTTACCTGAGAACCAGGTAGTATGCACTGCCTGAAACCAGAGATATCTGGTTAACACCGACCTGGCTTACAGATAATTATACATGCAGGCAAGAATTGCAAGAAATAAAAAGGTCTGATCTGATGTAAATCGTAAGCGACTTATCGCGGAATTTTTTCCCTGTCATCTTTGTTGACTCATTTTTTTTATTTGCAAAACATTTATATTTATATATATATATATTAGGGTGGTCAAAAAATGAATTGCAAAATTTTTTCTCCCTTTAGAGGGCAATACCCCCCCCCCCCCTTCCCGCAAAGTTTCCATTAACGAAAAAAACAATCCGATTTTTTTTTTTTTGAGATTCGAATATTAACACGTGCCACTGGGCACTTCCAAATCCCATTTAATTGGCATGGGGAAATTTTGAATTTTCGAAAAAATTGAACTCATGTTCCTGGGTTTTATCAAAACGTGCCAAGTTTTTTTAGGGATTTAAGAGGAATCTCTACGAAATAAAACATTCATTTTAAACGTACCCCTATTCTCCCTGCAGCACCACAAATAACATTCAAAAATAAAAAAACTACTTTTTTGCGTATTATTGTACTTTTTAGAAATTTCCGTCTTCTTTTTAATACAAATAATTACTACTGGACAATTTTAGCGTATACCATAACTTTTTAAACAATTTGTTATCTTTTAAACAAATGTAAATAATTTAAAATTTTTTAAAAATTTAAATACAAAAAGAAATTAATTGTTCAGATTAAAGCCTAATATTTTGTCATTGTTTAAAGTAGGAAGTTCTTCTAAAAACATTATATAATTATTTTTAAAAAAATTTGAAATTTATTTCTCTATAACTAAAAAAAAATTTGAAATAAAATAGAAGACATACAATTAATTTACGATTTTAAAAGTATTTTTGGAAAATTAATTATTTAAACAAATTATATTTTTTTAAACATTAAAAAAGTGTAAAAATTATTCTTTCTATACACTATACAGTCAGAAACATAATTGTATGTGTTCTATTTTATTTCATTTTTTTAGTTATCGAAAAAAAACTGCTTGAGCAAATACAGATTATTTAAACAAATAGAAATTGATTAAAAATTAAAAGAAATGTATCAAAATTAGGTAATTATTCAACAAAACGAAGCATAGGATATTAATTTTGAGCAATTTTGAAAAAGGCAGTAAATAATTATTTAAATAATTACATAATGTTTAAAGAAAAATTTACCATTCCAAACAATGACAAACAAGTACATTTAAGTCAGAAAATACGCTTATTTTTTACATATTTTGGGAATAAATAATTTTTAAAATAATTTACTCTTTTACGTATTATTGTGTTACTTTTTATCAATTTTCGTCTTCTTTTTCATACAGTAGGAAATTTGTCTCAAAACATTATATAATTTTTTTTAAAAATGTTTGAAATTTATTTTTCTATCACTAAAAAAATTGAAATAAAATAGAATACAGACAATTAATTTACGATTTTAAAAGAATTTACGGAAAATTAATTATTTAAACAAATTATATTTGTTTAAACAATAAAAAAGTCGTAAAATTATTCTTTCTATACACCATACAGTCAAAAACATAATTGTATGTGTTCTATTTTATTTTATTTTTTTAGTTATCGAAAAAGAACTGCTTGAGCAAATAAAGATTGTTTAAACAAATTGAAATTTAATAAACATTGAAAGAAATGTTCAAAAATTATGTAATTATTCAACAAAACGAAGCATAGGATATCAATTTAAAAAGAAAGTTGATATCTCTGGCTTAATTTTTAGCAATTTGGAAAAAAGACATTAAATAATTATTTAAATAATTACATAATGTTTTCAGAAAAATTTACTACCCCAAACAAATACAAACAATGAAATATTTTTTTAAATTTTCGGAAATTTATGAAATTTAGTAATTCATGGTAATATTACAGGTAATTTATAATAACTAACCATAAATTGCCTAAAATTCAATAAAATTTTTTTTATAAATTTGCGGAAATTTGTGGTCAATTATGGTGAGTACACAGATAAATATAATAATTTCAAAATTTCAGAATTTTATGGAAAATTTCAGTTGACAATTCCATTTTTTTAAAAAAAAATTCCATTTTTAACATTTTCCTAAATTTTCTGAAATTTGTGAAATTTTTTGGTAATTTATGGTAATATCACAGATAATTTATGGTAACTTTCCATAAATTTCCAAAAATTCAATTGAAAAATGTTGGCAACATTTCGGAATTTTATGGAAAATGTCAGTCATTAATGGTAATTTTACAGGTAAATACGGTAAGTTACCATAATTTATTTAAAATTCCATTTTAAACATTTTCAGAAATGTACGGTAATTTATGATTTTGTGTGTAATTTATGGAAATTTTTGGTAATTTATGGTAATTTTACAGGTAATTATAGAAACTTATAGTAAATTACCGCAAAATTATAATATTTATTAATAATATTAACAATAATAGTCTCAAGAAGAAGTGTCTTCATCATTATATTATTTTTATCCAACTTTCTTTTGCAATATAACTTAAAAAAACGTAAAATTATAGAAAATTGCAGAAGCCATTCTTTCAACAAAGAATTTGTTTATAAAATTTGTTTAATTTATGATATAATATTGTAAAATAATAGAAAAATTTGTGAAATCTTTTTAAATCTTTGTGAAATTATTGGAATTTTCGATCCATTTTTTTAATATATCTGAAATGTTTGCCAAATATTTGAAATCTTTAGAAAATCATTTAAATATTTGCTAAATTTTTGAGAAATTTTTGTGAATTCTTTAAAAAAAAATTGTGCGTAATAATTGTAAATTTTTTAAATGTTCGGTAATATTTTTGAAATTATTGAATTCTTTGTGAAATTTTTGCAAATTATTTAAAAATCTATGCAAAAGATTTGAACTGTTTTGTGAAATATTCAGGAATATTTCAAACATTTCGCAAAGATTTGATACAGATTTAAAAGTTTTCAGTGATTTTCCAAAACTTTCAAAAAGATTTAAAATATTTCGCAAAGTTTTCATATAGATTTCAAAGACTTCAATGATTTTGTTCTAAATATTTCAAATATTTCGGAAACATTCTAGATAGATTTCAAAGATTTTAATAATTTTCCAAAGATTTCAAAGAACTCGGATAGATTTAAAAATGTTTACAATAACTTCAATGATTTCCCAAAGATTTCAATAATTTCAGAAATATAAACAAATATTTCAGAAAGATATTTCAAAGATTTTAAATATTTTAAATTTGTTGCAAAGATTTTTAAAGATTTTACAACATTGCAATGATTTTCTGAGGACTTCATAAAGATTGCACAAAGATCTCAAATACTTCGAATTGATTTAAAAGATTTCAAAGACTGAAAAAATATTCCGAATGTTTATAAAAATTTTCAGATAAATTTCAAAGATTTCACAAAGATTCCAAACTTTTCGCAAATATTTTACGAAGATTTCAAATGTTTCGGAAATATTTCAGATAAATTTCAAAGATTTTAGAAAGATTTTTAAATATTTCGCAAAGATTTCATATAGACTGCAAAGATTTCCGAGAAGATTTCCATATGATTTTAAATTTTCTGAATTTTCAAATTCGATTCCTCAGAAAATAATTGATTAAAATCCCTAGAAAATTGGGAAGACTTTCTTGGCCATGTTTATTTTGTTAATTAGCAAAAAAAAATGTTAAAAGAATTTTTGCGTATATGAATTTTTTGCTCTGGAAAATCCCGGCATTTTCATTCTTCCAAATATTTTGGAAAAGTATCTGCTAATAGGAGACATTTTATCCGAATTATGCTGGCCCCACTCTTCTTGAGGCCAGGAGAATTTTTTTCCCTTAAAAATGCGATCTTTTAATTTTTCTCATAAACGATAATAGATATCATGAAAGAAAAAAAAACAACTTTTCTTATAGATTTTCTAGAAGTGCAAACACTCATCTCAACATTTTTTTGTATTTGTCGTTGTTTATGAGGAAAAGTAGAAAATTCGGTTCTGAGAAAAAAAATCCCCTGGTTACAAAAGTTATTTAGCCATAATCAAAAACACAAAATATCTTCCTTATCAAAGTTTAAATACTAAAAAAAATTTTTTAAAAATATGAGGGTGGGTTTTTTTTAGAAAATCGACTTTTAATTTTTTTCAGAAAAACTGCCGTCAGTTTTGTTAATTTTGAAACTTTTAAAAATTTTTTGTTGGAAAAATTTTTTTAACAAAAAGATTCCAAACATTTCGCAAAGATTTCATATAGAATTAAAAGACTTCAATTATTTTTATAAAGATTTTAAAGATTTTCGTCAGATTTCACGAATATTTCCCAAAGATTTCCGATAAATTACAATATTTTAAAACATATAACTAAATATTTTAAAAAACTTTCCAAAGATTTCAGAAAGATTTTAAAAAAATTAAAATAATTTCACAAATATTTTTAATATGTTGCAAAGATTTCCAAACATTTGAGAAAGTTTTAGTTATTTTCCGAAGATTTTATAAAGCTTTTTCAAAGATTTTAAAGATTTCGGATAGATTTGAAAGAGTTCACCAGACTTCAATGATTTCCCAAAGATTTCAAATATTTCACAAATATGAGCAAATATTTCAAAAATATTTCAAGTATTTCCAAATATTCCAGAAAGATTTTTTGTATCCCCCCCCCTCCCGGTCAATTTCTGTGGGGGCATTGCCCCCTGTGCCCCCCGGGCTCGGCCGCCTCTGTGCTAACCGGAAGCAACAATCCAAGCACACAAGTTAAGAAATTGTTTCAAATTTCCCTTTATTGTTAAGTAACAATGTACATAAAGCTCTGACTATTTTAAACTAGTATATTTACATAATTATTCAATTTTATGTCTGATTCCTTCGCAATCAGTACCAACTGAAGTCAAAGGCCTCCATAATCTCTTAACTAACGACTCTGATAAAAAGATCTGTTACGTGGTAAGCACGTGAAGGCTATTACTATTTATGAAAAGAATGTCATTTCTTTCATAAGTCACAGAACATTATTTATTATTTTAACGTCAAAAAATTTAATTGGACAATTTTAAAAACTTGATTTCCAATAATATTTTCTTTAAACAATTGAAAAAAAAAAACATATAAAAATAAACTTAAAGATAATGTAAATCATTAATGGAAACAAAGCCAAATTGTACAATTTATAATAAAAACGTTCCATATTTATGTACAGAAATATCAAAAATTTAAGTTTATAATAACAATAGAGAAGAAGAAACGTAAAATGAATTTGAAATTTAAAAAATATTACAAAAAATCTTTAATTAAAAATAAAACTGTTTGGTTGTAAATTTTACAGTTTTGTTGAAAAATCTTCTTTTTATATAAAATTTACTTCTTATATAAAACTCATATTTTTTATTAAAAAGTAACACTACATTTTTCTTAGTAAAAATGTAACCATTTTTCGAAATTTTGTCTCTTTAAATCGAAATTTCATCTATTTTGGTAGAAATTCCTTCTTCCTTGGTAAAAAATTCAACTTTTCTGTGTAATATTCGTCTTTTTGGTTTTAAAATTAATTTCTTTTGATAGAAATTCCGTATTGTTTGGTCAAGAAAATTTCTTATAATCTTATGTTAAAATTATTTTTTTTACTCCAAAATAATTCGTCTTTTTGGTAGGAAACTAATCTTATTTGACAATTAATTTTCCTGAAAAAATTTAATTTTTTTACTTTTAAATTAATTTGGTTCCAAATTTCACTATCTTGTTAAAAATTTGTTTTTTTCTCATAAAATTGATTTTTAAACTTGTTTAGTGGAATAAAAAGTTATAAGAATTCAAGGGATATAAAAAAATAATTATTTTGGCAATTTACTTTTAGGAGAATATTTACAAAGATTTCCGAAATTATCAAAAAAGAATCTGTAAGATTTTAAGGCATTTTCTTTAATTTTGCAATATCTAGTAAAACTTTTAGAAAAAATCTGAATCACTTATGAGAAGTTTAATATTTTGTAACATAATTTCAAAAACAATTAAAAAATTAAAAAGATTCTAAGTAATAAAAATTAAAATTAAAATATACTAAAATTTTATTAAAATTTCTATGAAAAAATGGTCCTTTATCTTAGGAGATTAATTTTAAGAGATTATTTTAAAAAATTTAAAAGATTTCCAAAATCGCAACAACAAAAAAATTGAAAAATTTTAAGGAATTTTTTTTATTTTGCTGGATTTATTAAAAGTATTATGAAAAATTCAACTTATTTTAAGAGATATTTGGAAACTTGAAAGAAAAATCAAAAATAATTTAACACTTCAGGTTATGTGACCAGATTCCTACCTTACCGACACTTTTTTTTATTTCCGTACTTATTTTCAATCGAAGCACCACATCGAGTTGAAAATTTGAGATAATAAATAAGAAGCACTAAGAAATCTGTGTCTGGTCCTAAATTTTAATAATTATGAAAAAAGTTCGTTTTTGTAAATAATTTTTGTTTATTTTTTTTGTTTACTTTTTTTAAGAAAACTTTTTTATTACCTTCAAACTGTAAAAATCCTTAAATAGCTCCCGAACTTTATTTTAAATTCTTCAAAAATCTAAGTTTAGGTGTATATTTTTTGGAATTTTTTTAAGGCCATGTGATGAGTGGGTCACGTGACCATATTCCTACCTTACCGACACTTTTTTTTATTTCTTAACTTATTTTCAATCGAAGCACCACATCGAGTTGAAAATTTGAGATAATAAATAAGAAGCACTAAGAAATCTGGATCTGGTCCTAAATTTTAATAATTATGAAAAAAGTAAACAAAAATTATTTACAAAAACGAACTTTTTTCATAATTATTAACATTTAGGACCAGACCCAGATTTCGTAATGCTTCATATTTATTATCACAAATTTTCAACTCCATGTGGTGCTTCGATTGAAAATAAGTTAGGAAATAAAAAAAGTGTCGGTAAGGTAGAAATCTGGTCACGAGTCCCACTCATCACATGGCCTTAAAAAGATTCCAAAAAATTTACATCAAAATGTAGATTTTTAAAGAATTTAAAATAAAGTTCTGAAGCTATTAAGGATTTTAAAGTTTGAATGTAACGAAATTTTTTTTTTAATATTCCTAGGATTTTTAAAACTTTTTTTAAAGTTTATTTTCATAAGATATTAAAATCTATTTTAAAACAAAAACGATAATTAAATAAAAATTGAATAATTATAATTTTAGAGAAAATTTAATTAAATTTAAAAGATATTTCGAAGTTATAGAGAGATTAATAAATAATTAAAAATTTGATATTATGCCAAAACATATACTAAAATTTTAAGGAAAATTAAAAATTAGATTTTTATTTTATATTGATAAATTTTAGAGAATATTTAAAAAGATTTTAAAAGATTTCTAAAACTAAAAAAAAATATGGAACATTTAAAGGCAATTTTTTAATTTTAAAGGATTTCTTTAAAATTTGATGACAAATTTGAAGAATGAAAAAAGTTACTTAAAAGTATTAAAAAAATAATAATATAAAAAAAATTCCATAAAAATTTGAACAAATTCTAGGGTTTTGAAGGTTTCGAAATTAAATTTTGAAACTTTTTAAGCAATTCCTAGGAAAATTAAAAATGAGTTTGTATTGTAAGTATATAGCCTGTACTTTATTATACAATTTAATAATTTATATTTTTGTTGAAAATTCGTATTTTTTGTTAGAATATAAATTTCTTGAAGAAAAAATTCAACAGCTGGGTGGAAAATAAATTTTTTAAAATTAAGGATTCAAGTATTTTGTTCCAAATTAGTTTTTTTTGTTGTTGTTAAATGAACATGTTGTTGATTTAAAGTAAAAAAATTTCTTGTCTAAGATTTTACCCCCCCCACTATATCGTCTAACGTTATGTTTGAATGAGTTAGGAGGTGAAAGTTTGGGGGGAGGGGGTAAGGTAAAAATTCTAAAAAGAGGAATTTTTAGTTAAAACAATAAACTATTATTCAAAAACAGATAGAATTTTTGAGTAGAAAAGAAAAAAATTTTCAGTCAAAAAATTTAATTTTCAATTTATAAAATAACTCAACCAAAAAGAGTAATTTAAAAAAAATACATGAATAGCTGCAAATATTTCTGAAAATAATACAGGTTTAATAATATTTGGTAAAGTATAACAATTTATATTTTTAGAAATAATTTTTATTCCAAATTTTGGAAGACACAATGTTTGCAATTGGAGTGGATGGGAGGTTTAATATGGTTTTTCGGTTTTCTGCAGATTTTTGCTCACCTGACAAAATTTTTTTTTTTAATGATAATAATGATGCTCTTACCCTCTGCTTAACTAGCTTTCTTGACAATACACCTGATGTGGTGTTTTTTCAATAGATCTTCAAATCAATCAATCTGCATTCTTGAAGTTGTATCAGTAGCCGATTGTGGCTCTTTGAAGAGAAAAGGTGCCACCACTACCGTTTGGTGCGTACTTTGCGATTTCAATAATCGTTGTCCAAACTGAAAAATGCATTCATTTAGAATTCTCACATCATTTGTCTCTTTTCTGAGTGTAAACGTTGAATATGTTTTTTTTAAATGAGCAAACACTGAAATTAGTTCAAAAATTGCTCCTTTTTCAAAATTAAATTATTTCTAAAAAAAAGATCTCTTTCGCTTCGCTGGGAATCGAACCACAGAGCCTCCGATTGCCGGTCGTATGTTTTTCCCTTAAGCTACAAAAGAGATTGAAAAAAGAATCCTTTTTCAGAAATACAGGCTTTATTTTGCCAGGTGTTACGTATTTAAATCGGTATTATTATCACACAATAACTGAAATTCTTAACGACTTTTCAGACTAGATGGATCTATGAATAAAACATTTTTAAAATTAAATTTTTTCTGAAAAAAGATCTTCCATCGAGGCTGAAAATATGTAAAGAATTTCTGTTATTATTTGATGACGATACAGATTTTTTTTTTAATTTGAATACGAGACACCTAGCAAAATAATGCGTGTATTTCTAAAAAAGGATTCGTTTTTCGATCTCCCTAGTAGCTTAAGGGAAAATCACCCGACCGGTAATCCTTAGTTATATAATTGGATTCCCAGCGGAACGAAAGAGAAGATTTTTTTTCCGAGATTTTTTAATTTAAAAAATGCCCAATTCATAAATCCATCTAGTCTGAAAATTATTTTGTCTGAAAATCCTTTTATTTATCTGCTTGCTCTTTCTAACAATTTTTGCGATTAATACAATGAATTTTTTTCTGGTCAGTATTTATTAATTCAGGTTATAATGAGTATTTAAAAAAATAATAATTTTCATCAAACAAAAAAAGCACAATTCCAAACTTCATTTAGGTAAAGAAGTATTATTGAATTTGTATATTGATACCAAGTCATTAAAAATGAATAATTTTCCAACTGTACAAAACTATTCTTGAAATCCAATCATCTTAATCTAAAGTGAAAATTAATATCTTGAAAATGGATGATAAAGCATTTTCATGCAAGTGGAACAAATTCATGTTAAAAACTTCAATTTTGAAGTAATTTTTATTTTATTTTGTATTTAATAAAAGCTTATAATAAAACACAAAAGACACAAATATAATATCTTAAGTGATTTTAAAGCTTAAAATACTAGGTCTTAAAATGGGGGCAATAGGTAATTTTATGTTAAACTTTAAAGATTTCAAGTCGAAATATATTACTTTTTGTTTCTAATAGTTTAATTTTTAATCAAAAAAGACTAATTTTTTAACAAAAGAGATTTTCAACTTACAAAGATAAATTTTCAATTTTTGCTTTCGGGTCAAGAATGATTAAACTTTGACCAAAAACTAACTAAAAAAACTTGCTGAAAAAAACTTAATGAAATAAAATTTTTTGAACAGAATAGTTGAATTTTCCAGCCAAAAAGGAGATCCTCGGCAAATAAATAAATTATTTTTAAAAACTTTCAAACAATTTATGTTGAGTTTCCAACCCGAAAATATGAATTTTGAAACAAAAATTTTATTTTCAATCAAAAATTTTAATTTTCTCCGAATTGATAGAATGTTCAATAAAAGAGTTGCAGTTTTAAGATAAAAATTGTTCAAGAGTAATCCAAGGTGTTTAGTTTTTAAATAAAAATTAAAAAAACTAAATTATCAGTAAAAAAATTGATTTTTAATCAAAAAGAAACAAATTCTCCACAAAACAGTTTAAATTTTGACCGAAAATATTGGTTTTTCAATTAATAAGAACAATATTAAAAAGCCAAAAGCAAAAAATGTATTAAAGAATTAAATTTTTAATTAATAATATTAATTTTCTACAAAAAAGAGGAGCTTACAATAAAATAGATGAATTTTAAATTAAAAACGATTGATTTTTCACCAACAATCAAATAGTAACAGTTTCGTTGAAAAAAATGTTTTCTAATAAAAACAGAATAAACAATAAATGAACAATAATATTGTTAAATTTTTCTCCAAGGACATGTACCTTTAAATAATAAAATGAATTTTTAACAAAAAAAGGCACTCTATACCAAGTAGTTAAATTTTTAATAAAAAAATATAATTTTCGGTCAGGGCAAAGTAATTTACAACAAAATACATGTATTTTCAATTAAATGGTCGTAATTTTAATTAAAAATTATTTTGGGTAAAAGCTAAGACAGGGTTCTTAACCAGCCTCTCAACCCTACCGCCGGGGGGCCCATTGTTTGGGCCGAGTCGA
>JAAAKG020137379.1:0-12921 GCA_010014905.2 Druon quercuslanigerum
AACCTCACATAACGGCCTTGTGAGGATCTTCACTTGGGGTGATTGCTAGAGAGATTGATCAGCAACCTGGGTTGGAGTAGTGTTGCGGAGTAAAGGTGTTATTTAAATAAATAACGCGAGAACTCCAGATCAATCTAAAAAATTTTATAACCCCTTCCTCACACTACTCCCCTCCCTACCGAGTGAGTCACCCCTACCCTGAAAGGGAAACGGCTTAATGGTGTAATAATAATTAACTGCAGATATTGCACGTTTCACATCACTCGACTCCTGTCGCATCACAAACTTTATGCAAATGGCAATTTTATTTATGCAATGGATTGAAAAATAGCTTCATTGCAATATTTGTTTCAGCTCAAAGTATCTCCATCCTAAGACAAAACAATGAATGAAATTTTGCTTTAAGACCAATAGACAAAAATTCAACTCAATTAGTGGCTTATTTTTGTTTTAAGACTCAGGAGGACCAGAGAAAACAAGACCAGTTTTTACTCTGTTCTTCCTATGGAAAGCTCTTAGTATGGATTTATCCTATTACAATAACCTAATTAAATACTTCATCCAGTAATGCAATGTTGGCACGTTAGGGGCGGTTCAAGTTCACGTAACGCTGTTTTCTGACATTTTTACCCCCCACCCCAAATTACGGCACACGTTTTCTATGGTAGGTACGTTATGTAATACTTGAACGGTCCCTTATTTTTGATGAGCATAATTCATAATCCGCTCTTCGTTCCTGTCATTATTACGCTTTTCTACCTAGACACCTATAAGTTAAAAATTTATTAAGCGTCAAGGTCTTATCGTTCTGCCGCTACCGTTAGGGTCAGTTGTATTTCAAGTCAGCAAAAAGATTTGACTCTGTGCGGTTTATTGCACTCGCTATAAAGGGTTAATGCGCTTCCCATGTATTGCCCATGTATTACTCTGACAAGCTTTTCTGATTTCTCCTACAATTATGAATTGTTCGATTTCATATTTTAACCACATAATATAAATGCTAAAATGCAGAATCAAACAGAGAGTTTTTTCGAAAAATGGTCTGGTTCTTGTGTTATTGCAATTAATTAAAAATTCGTGCAGTTTACACGCATGGGAAGTAGCGAACCGCCAACGTGAGTGCACCTATGGCGAATAGAATATGGGGCCCGTTAGAGAAGAGTGATATTTTTTTAACGATACTTTAAACATCCTAAAAACCCAGGCTCGAGAAATTAAAAATAATTAAAAGATTAAGGAATTTAATTGTAATATTCTGCATTTGTTTCATTATAGAAGGACAAGATGATTAAAAAAAGAAAGAAGAAAATCGGTTAATCCGTTCAATTTCTGGATATACCTTTTTTCTCTCTTCTCCGATTCTACGACAAAAAATGCTGAAAAAAAGATGCTGCGCCCAGAATTGGAAATTGTTTAATCATAAAACTGGGGAATTAACATTTATTTTATTTTCAGGGTTGAAAGTTGAAGGGTATGCAATTCGCAGCCTTTTATTGACCAATTCCTTTTCCAGAATTTTCAATTGAAAACTCTGCAATCACAGACATTTATAATTTTTTAATCTTTTTTTCCTGAATCTTTATTTGTTTCAAACACAACTGCTTGCGTCACAATGAATGTGCTGTTGGTCATAACTAATTAAATGTTTTGCTTGAAGCCTCATATTTTGTGGTTCAATTTCACTGTTTTTCATTCGAAAAATTAAAATAATATTCACAGAAAGTGGAGGCGCCTACTTTTTTGAGGTGGGGACCGAGCCATAGAATTATAATATTAAATGGCACAATGTGTACAGTTGATGATATGTTAAAATTTTTACAAAAATTATAAATATATTTCCAATCAATTTACAAGATAGAATTATAATATTATAAGAAATTATAATATTAAATTTCACAATGTGTACAGCTTATACTATGTTAAAATTGTACACAAATTATAAATATCTTTCTAATCGATTTACAATATGGAGTGTCTATGAAATAATTCCATACTAATAAATTTTATTTTCAACCCAAAAAACTTGTTCAAAGAAATGTAAATTATTTGAACAATTAATAAATCCAAAAAATGGAACAACAACAAGATTTAGAGTGCTACATTTTTCTAAATACATGATGTAATTATTTAGACAATTAATTATTGTTTATTTTCAAAATTTCTAAAAATGTATCCAGAGATTTCCAATGTTCCTATATTGGTATCCTATGCAACTTCCTGTGGGTGTTTTTGTTTGCTGTTTGTTGTTGATATTGTTGTTTTGATGTAAAGCATCCATATTCCATTCGACGGAAACTTAAAAAAGAAAACTATAATTAATTGTATAAACAATAACATTAAGCTTTTAGCAAAATTTACTACTTCTCGAAATCATTCAATATTATGTTTAACTCAGAAAACACGATTTCAAAAGTATTTTTGTAAAACTAATTATTTTAACTAATTATATTTATTTAAACTATTAATAAGTGGTTCATGTATTCTTTCTATACACTATACAGTCATGTAATATAATATTTAGTTATCGAAAAAAACTGATTGAGCAAATGAAGATTGTTTAAACAAATAGAAATGTATTAAAAACGAAAAGAAATGTATTAAAACTATATAATTATTCAACAAACCGTAGCATAGGATACCAATTTAGACAAAGTGGACATCTCTGGCTCGATGTTCAGAAATTTTGAAAATAGACAATAAATAATTGATTAAATAATTACATCATGTATTTAGAAAAATGTACCATTCCAAATTTTATTATTACTTTATTTAAATTTTTTTTGGATTTAATAATTGTTTAAATAATTTACATTCCTCTAAACAATATTTTTGGGTTGAAAATAAAATTTATTAGTATAGAATTATTTCTTACACACTTCATATTGTAAATCGATTAGAAATATATTTATAATTGTTGTAAAATTTTTAACTGTACGCATTGTGCCATTTAATATTATAATTCTATGGTCCGGTCCCCACTTCGAAAAAGTAGCCGCCTCCGTTTTCTGTGAATATTATTTTAATTTTTCGAATAAAAAAGACAGAAATTGAACAATAAAATATGAAGCTTCAAGCAAAACATTTAATCAATTATGACCAATCGGAGAAGAGAGAAAAAAGGTATATCCAGAAATTGAACGGATTAACCGATTTTGTTCTGTTATTTTTCAATCGTCTCGTCGCTCTGTAATGAACTGAATGCAGAATATCACAATTAAATTGCTCAATTTTTTACTCATTTTTAATTTCTCTCAGTCGGCTCTTATCTTTAACAATAGCAAAGTTGAGTGAGGCATGAGAGTCAATCAATCTCAGCCATGGGCTCGAACCAGGGTTTTTACGATGTTTCAAATATCGTTAAAAAATATCACTTTTCTCTAACGGGCCCCATATTTTGTTCGCCAGAGATGCACTCATGTTGGCCATTCGCCACTTCCCAGGAACATAAAATGCATCAATTTTTAATTAATTGTAATAAAACAATTACCAAATCATTTTTCGAAAAAAACGGTCTGTTTGATTCTGCATTTTAACATTTATATTCTTCATTTATATTTATCATCTTATATTCTTCAATTCATAATTGTAGGATACAGGCTTGGCAGAGTAATACATGGGATAATTTTCAAGCCCGAGGAAACGCCTTAATCTTTTAACCTACGGGTGAACTTAACGTGAAATTATCAATTTTTCCCAATTTTTTAAACCACTTTTTTATGGTAAATATTACGTTACGTAATATTTCTTAAACGTGAAAAGTTGGCAAAATTCATCTTGAAATATCGGAGAACAAATATCTTCAAGATTGAATAAATTGGTTCATATCGTCTTGAAAAATTGAACTTGACATAGAAGTTGTTTGTTCACGCGATAAACTCCATAAGAGGAACAATTTCTTTTAGCAAGCTGAAAAATGACTACAACAGAACAAGAAAGAGTCATATTCTGATTTTGTCTAGGTTATACGAATTTACAGTCTCTCATGAACATTTAAACAGTCGCTTTTTGCACCACACTAATATATACATACATACATTCAGACAGACAGACACATTCGTAAGGACCTTTTTTTCGGCTTTAGCGGGTCTTAAAACGTGGACTTTTGACAAAATCGGGAGGTGGGCGGGTCAAACTTTTCACAACTCTAATACCTTCTCTGATTAGAATGTAAAAATATTTCTCGCAATGGATCATAAATTATACTATGATTTATAGTTTTCTGACTACATGGTTTGACATGGAATTGCTCTACAGTGTATCATGTTTGTGGGAATTTCCCAAGTTGTAAATTGACTCTGTTGACGCGAATTCATTTCAAATCTCGCAGATAATCTATGCTGAAGTCACAGAATGATTTGCCATTCAAATATGTTGTTTTTTAAAGGGAATAAGACGACAGGTATTTTACCGATTTGTAGAGAAAAAAATGTCGACAAAGTTATGAGTATTTGAATTTAAAAAAATAAAAAGGCGGATTATCAAAAAATAATCCAAGTATTTGTTAAAAGTGTGATATTTTTCAACATAATATAAGTATTTGATTTTTTTACGGATTATGATAAAATTTTTGTGCTCTTTCAAAATTCATTGGGAAATTTAAAAAAATCAAAAGTAACAGAATGGCGACCTTTTATCTGAAAGTATTGAAAGCCAAAAAGTCAGAAGAGACGAAAAAAGTGAAAGGAATAAAATTGTTTTTCTAACAAATGTCTAAAAAAAGTATCCTGGATACTTTTTGTTTATCTCGCATTATACTTAAAAGGATAACAATCGAAACTCTAACTACTAAAACTGGAGGATGGAAGGTTATCGAAGGTTATCAAGGGGGATACTACAATGTAAGAGGAATTGGTGTCTCTCTATTACGAAAGTGCGAAGTTTGAAACCAAAATCGAAAAAGGATACAATTTAAAGACGCAGTTTGCTGCAAAGTATCCACTTCTAAAGAAAGTCGCACTAAAAGATCTTATCGCTAAGGTGAAAGACTTCAAGAATAATCTACACATTACAGAAGACCGAGCAATAGAGATTAAACCACAGGTTGATTTGGCGTGGAATCACGATGGCAATGAACATCAGTTAGAGGAAGCAACGTCATACTATCAAGCAGGGGCATTGATGTTCTTACTCGACCTGTTGATGATCTAGTACCACCACATCCTCCAGAGGTAGATAGCCTTATACCACCAAAGGTAGAAGCACAGCTTCAGCTACCGCAAATGCGATTAAAATGGACATACCATCTGAAGAGAGATGTTATACACCTTAATTTTTTAGCAGAGAAAAGATAGAAACTAACTACAATAATAAATGCGCAGAATCTAGCGGATCAAAAACGCTCAATATCCGTAGAGAGGTTGCTTTCGGCTGTTGAAATAGCTGCTATAAAAATAGAAGTGGAACAGCAGCTTTCTATTGATTAACTCCCCTTGGAAGATATGGACAACAAAGATCTAAATAAAGCTGAAGGCATAGGTGCTACAGATAATGATCATCAAGTAGCGTATCCACTAGAACCAAATACATATATTAATAACGATTATGTGAACAGCGAAATCCTACAATAACCACAGCACCTTGAAACGAATTTTGTTCATGCTTTGCTAGAGTTCTTACATCTGGAAAAAACATAAAGGCACTCTCTGTCCAAGATGAACATCACAAATGATCTGCGTACACTAAAACACCTCAACAGCAAGGTTTTACCTACGCATTTGAACGCAACACATGTTGCGTTAGATCGCATCGTTGACTTTCTAAGTCGTGAGAGGATACTTTAGGATAATAGAATCAAGTATGTCGATCATGGACAACCAAAGAGATAATAATTAGATCAATGCGCATTACGATGGTATTTTTCAAGGAGACTCCTTCAATGCGCTATGCTTCTGTTTAGCGTTAATCCATTAGGCCAAACACTAAATAGTATGTCTTATGTGTACAGAATAGATGATAATGAGAATGGTCACCAAGTGCGCCGTCTTCTGTACATTGACAACCTAAAGCTGTACGCTAGTTCAGACCAGAATCGAATTCGAAAATGACATCCAGGAATGACTGAGGTCGAGTCATATAATTATCTGGGTATTCTTGAATATAAGGGTACGATGCGCATGCGATAGTTAAGAAAATACTCTGATTGATTCTGAAGAGTTCTCTTAACTCCACACAAAAAATCAGGAAAATCAACAGCTAAGCTATCCCTATCCTCACGTACTCCTTCGAAGCACCGTATGTACTACAGTAATTCGGAGATTGCAAGGGTAGTTCTACCATAATATGGTGGGGATACGATTGTCGTAGATGTCCAGTAACTGTGTAAGTCACAAGTTATACAGTTGCAAGAATATTTAAACAGCAAACGAGAAGTTGCGCTTTATAGCACCATCTGTAGAGCGGACCTTGACTATACGCGCTTGAATTTGTCCTCAGAAGAGGCCTTAAATATCAGAGCAGAAGCCGTAGAGGGATTATAAATTCAATGGAGACAGAAAGACATCCATGGCGAGCACCTCAAAACGTTAGATCAACATGAAGTGGATAGTGAGGAATCCAATATTTGGCTGAGAAAGGGTGTCCTGTATCTAGAAATGGAAACATTGGTCATTGCGATTCAGGACAAGGTTGTCAGCAGCGAAAACTACTGCAAACACGTGTTACATCAAGACGTAGTTGACCGGTGCCAATTATGTGGAGATCTCAACGAATCCATCAAACACATTATTGATGGCTATCGCGCAATGTTTCAGAGAGAATATACGCACAGACATAATGACACAGCGGGCATTATAGATCAACAACTTGCTCTAAACCAATACCCGTTTTAGAAATCAAAAATCACATCTTATATTGGCATGTTACTACCCAAACGGATCATTACATCCGAGCCAATTGACCGGAAATAGCGATGCGGGAAAAAAATTGGAAGAGTCTACGTCATGAGCAATGCTTGTCTAAGGACCATCACTAGATGGTCCTTATGCTTGTCCACTTAAACGAAATTTGCAGTCAATCTATACAACAAAGATCCATAAGCATAGCAGATTAACGCATGAAGTAGAGGTCTTGTCCTATCCATAAATGTTTATAGTCCGTAAAGTAAAAAAAATTCATTTGACCAAAAAACATGGTCAACCCTTACTCAAGACTGTTTCTTTTCTCACCTTTAATCCTGGGTCTCTCACGCACTCGTGCATCTATCTTTTGAACTAATTAATATTTTTAAAGTGTTTTTTTTAAATTTTAAGCTTCTTCTTTTGCAACACGTGGTGGATAGAGAACTAGCCAAAAAAGGTTCCAAAGTATACACGTTTCTTATAAATCTAAAAGGCGCGTTCCTTTGCGTGGATAGCGGGAGGTTGTGGGAGGCAATCGAAGAGAGGGGAGTGGAGAGAGGCCTGATCGATAGGGTGAGGGGGGTATATGAGGAGACGAAATATAGGTTGAGAGGAGGGGAGGGAATCTCTGAAGCTTTCTGGATAGATAGGGCGTTGAGGTAAGGTAGCCCGCTTAGCCCAACGCTGTTTGCAATTTTAATCGCAGATATGGAAAGTAAGCCAGCGGCCGGAGTGGTAGGAGGAGTTAGGGTAGGAGGGGTAAGGATATGGTCACTTGCGTATGCAGATGACATAGTGCTGCTATTAAAGAGCGAAGAGGTTTTAAAGGAGATGTTGAAAAGGTTGAGAGGATACTTGGAAAAAAATAGGTTAGAGTTAAATGCGGATAAGTCGAAGTTTATGGTGTTCAGGAAAAGAGGTGGGAGAGATAAGGGAGGGGAGTGAAAGTGAAAGAGAAAAGTGGTACAGGAGGTGAAAGAGCTTGTGTACCTGGGCTTCCTGCTTAGGAGAAATAGGGGAGTGGATAGTCATACAAAAGAGAGAGTGAGAAGGGCGAATGTGGTGATGAGCCAGGTGTAGGAACTGGGAAAGAAGTTCTTTGCAATTGATTTTGTAAAGAGAATGAAATTGTTTGATTTGCTAGTGATGATTGTCTTATTTTACGGAGTGGAGGTGTGGTGCTGGAAGATAAGTGAGGAGGTAAATTGGATGCAGAAGTGGTATGTAAAGTGGACACTGGGGTTGGCAAGGAATACGCCGAACTATATTGTCAGGAAGGAGACAGGAAGAACGAGTTTAGGGATTATAACTGAGAGCCGAGCGTGTAAATATAAGGGGAAATTTTTAGAAGAGGGGGGAAGTAAGCTGGTTAGGGAGTCTTGTTGGGAGAAGGAGAATAAATGTAGGGGTGGGAGGATGAAGGTGGAAAGGGAAAGGTATTTTAGAACTATTAGATTGCAGATGGATGAAGTGAGAAGGTTGCATGAGGAAGGAAGGAGGGTGTATGAGTTTGTTAAAAGAAATAGTATGGAGAGAGAGAAGGAAGCAGGGAAGGAGAGAATAAGAGAGTCAAGGTTTAATGGGAACTCTGTATGGATATTTGTGTGAGTCTTCAGAGCAAGGAAGTCATGAACATATAGCGAGAATGAGATGCGGATGCATGGAGTTATAATAGGTTCTGAATTTCTGGAGAGAAGAGGATATCTAAATTATGCGGGAAGGGAGATGCAAAAGTGGAGCACTGGTTGGAGGAGTGTGAAGAGGTGGTAAGAAGTAGGGTAAGCATGGAGGTATTGTTGCATGAAAGGGGGGACAAAAGAGCAGTTGCATGTGTGAAGGGTTGCATGGATGAAGTTGCATAAGATGGAGAAGAAGAGAATGAAGCAGGAAGAGCAATGTAGAAGGAAAGATTGTATATAGGAGACGAAGCAGATGTAAGAAAATTGTACATACTGCAAATAGTAGATAAGGATTAAGGATTAGCGGCGGAGTCAGAGGCTGGTAAAGCCGAGCAAAGCGAGAAAGTAGCGACATGCGTGCGAGGCGAAGCGAAGCGAGGAAGGTCGGCTTAGTGATAATGTTTGGATGGATGTCAGTATTTAAAGAGTTAGTTGTAACGAAATTCTATAAAAATGGAAGTGTAAGCAAGTCAATTTTGTAAGGCCAGCAGGCTAAAAAATCAACGTTTATCACTCAATAAAAATATAAACAATAAGCAAAAGCAAGATCTGTCAAAAATCGATTCATCAACAAAAATTTGTATGTAATACTTACAGTAGATATTGACGAAAATCGCTGTTGATATCGTAAAGTATACACCTGAAACTATGCAAACAAATACTCAAATTAAAAAAATATATGTCTGTTAAAAAACTGCAAGGGGTCAATATAGTCAATTTTAAAGTCTTCAGTTTTGAAGCAAAGTATACAAGGAAAGATCATTGTCATACAAAATCTGTTTGTTACTGTCAAAGAAAAATGAAAAACATTAGATTATTTATTATGGCAGCAAGAAACGAAATTTAGGTTCTCTTCCCAGCGCGGATGCCTGTACTATAGGGCACGTCATTTGCGTTTTTGTGTCGTTAATTAGTCAACAGAATTTTCTCCTGACCCTTCTGTCCAATTTGAAGTTTATTGGATCAAGTGCAACAGATGCTGTAATTACTGTACCACAAATATTCATACTTTTGTCGGTGCAGCGTAAACACTGCTGCCGAGTCTGACATGCACTGTTTCGATGTATACTTCCTTTTTGAAATCTAAACCCAAAATCATACATTAAGAAAGGTTTCGTTAGATTAACTAAGAAAAACTGATTTTATTTCTCACTAATTTTTGTTTAAAAATAGTTTGGTATTCAATGAAAACATATTAATTAAGTAATTTTAAAGTAATGTGTTAAGAAAAGTTTGGTATTTAATACTAAAAAGAGGCATTTTCCACAAAAAGGTCATTTTCAACCAAGAAAGATCCAATAATCCAAGAAAGAAAGATTAATTTAAAAAAAATTAATTTTTAACCAAAAAGATAATTTCTCTTGATAGTATTTCAACCAAAAAATATTTTTATTTCAATTCCAACAAAGTTTAATTCAATTAAATCAGGTTAGCTTTCAACCGATATATTTGAATTTTCATAAAAAAGAGACTTTTTTACGAAGAGATAAATACAATACAAAAATAAGTAGAGGAGAGTACCCAAATATGAGATAGCAACTCTGTTTGGTGTAATTGTCGAAATTCTATAGACTGAATTTAAGAGTAATATAGGTCATTTTAAAGGGAATCTAGTTTACCATAAGGTGCTAACATGAAAAATGTTATCAAATTTTTGCTGCCGAAAATACAAAAAATGTAAAAGAGTGCTTTTTCCAAACTTGTCAAATTATACTCATAATATGAGATACTCAAGGTAATCACTAATAAAATGCCAAAAAAAGTATTATTTATAACAGAAAATTTTATTCTGTGTTTCTGAAATATAAATTTACTGTTATTTAGATATATTCTGGTTTTGCAATAGTCACAGACTCATTTGTAACCATTTTCTTCCGCGCAACCAGAGTGTTATAAGAACCACAGGTATCTCATATTATGAGAACCACACCGTGCAGCTACGCACTTACTACACCTAACATGTAAAATAAAAAATTTGAACACTATCGATATTTTCCTACTTAGTTATTCAATCCCCATCCCTCCAAGCAAACTTTACTGCTAAATATTTATTTAATGCATAATAAATAGGGCACAATAAAGAATGGACTTTACCATAAAATTACTTATTCTTCAAGTGCTGCAGGTTAGTGATAGAACTAAAAGAGTGGGCCTCTTAGTTTAACTAAAAGCCCTCTATCTCATATTACGAGAATATCTCACATTCGGGTACTCTTCTCTACTAGAAATATTAGCATGAAACTATGAAACACTGAGGAAAAATATATATATTTTTCAATTTACTTACTTTCGTCGTTGCAACGTAATCATTACGGCTGGGTCAGTCACGCTGTCAGTGCGAACGTCCCTCGTCGTAGAATATATTTCACCCCACGCTGTGTTCCAAGAAACCAGAAACAAGCATGAAGTTTGTCGCGCGAGTGTAGCGAACGTGGCAAATCATGCGAGTTGGTATTCGACGTGTACAAACAAGTATATCAAGGTAAATTAAATGAAAGTGTGCCTATAGACAGACCGCGAAAAAAATTGATTGTTAGAATGTGTGAATTAGACCCTAATTAAAAGAGACATAAGAAACCACAGAAACACGAGAGTTTGCATGAAAAAATGCATGGATGTGAATAAAGCTAGAGAAGTATGCCAGGAGAGAAAATTATGGCGACAAATAGTTAATAAAAAGAGTGTCAGAAAAGTGAATGACACCGGAAACAAAAGACTTTGGATACTAATGGACCCAAGAGGGTAACTTCACATGACGACTTTGTGAAGTTCTTCACTTGCGGTGATTGCTAGAGAGTTTGATCAGCAACCTGGGTCAGGGCAGTATTGCGGAATGAACTTGTTGCATAACACTCCGCTACACGGGCCCGTCGTATCTGTGAGATACAGAATCGTTTAATTGGAAAAATAAATAAATAAAATGACTTTTTCGCATTTCGCAGGTGATAAGGTCAACAGCCAAACAAAGGAGGCCATAAATATAAAACAGTGTATGTTTACTCGTCAAACGAAGTAAATAAATTTATAAAACTTTCGAAAAACATTGAATTTTGTTAACACAGGCATAAGTTTCAGTTCTTCGTGCTTGTAATGACACTGGTGCCTGAGTCAAAAAAAACTAAGAATAGTAAAACTAAGTATACTAAGTACAACTGAGACTAGTGAAGCTAAGTACACAGCCAATCAGTACTGTAAAATAGAAACCTCACAGAGCATTAATGTATGAACGCAGAACAAAACTAAGGACTTTATATTAGAACTTGTACCTATCATATCTATTGTAATTGTACCCAGTAGGGATGAGAATAGTACAAAAAAGCTCGACTGAACTGTTCAGCAAGGCGAGCGTGAGGAATAGGATGAAGGGGACGACGTCCCACATCAAGCGCTTAACCAGTGATAAAGAACGCACAACTATGTATCTGTCAGATACAGCTCGTGTAACGGAGTGTTATAAGAGTAATACGAGAATTCTAGATCAATTTAAAAGAAAAAGAACATATACCTCCTTCCTCACATTACGCCTCTCCTCACCGAGTGAGTAACACCTACCCCGAAAGGGTAATGGCTTAACGGTATAATATTGAAAATCGCCACGCGAGCGTAGCCATCGTGGCAAATCATGTTAGTTGGTAATCGAAGTATCCCGCTTGTAGCTCATGATACTTTCCGCAGTCAACGCAGGCCGGAACATACGACTATTTTCAGTGTTTTTTGCGTTAGTGATATAATATTAGAATATGTCGTAGGCGGCAAGTACAGTCGAGCCTCTCAATAGGGCGCGTTTCGGGGTTGTGATAGAAATTTTTCTCGAAAGCGCGCTTTCCCCACCAACATCATCCGCACCTCGAGACTTTTGCATGCTCTTCTTCTCAATAAGGTGCTCTTCGCTGCATATTATATATTTGGCATGGTGCGAGCAATATACATTAGGGTGATCCAAAAATGCATTGCAAATTTTTTTCACTCTTAACGGTTCCACCAGAAAGGTTCCATTTTCATTTAATTAACATGGGCAATTTTTGGTTTCTCGAAAAAACAAAACTCATACTTCAAGATCTGATCGAAACCAAATATTATTAATCGACCCAAATATGGTCCAAGAATAAAGAAACTACACTGTTACGTATTATTTTTAATTTTCAGAACTTTTTGACGTCTTTTTCCTAAAAATAATTACTAATACACAATTTAAATATCTTCCATGGCTTTTCAAGCAATTTTTAATTGTTTAAATAAATGTATCTTCTTCTTTATTCATAATGTGTCTCCTAAGGGATTACATAACTTCCATTCCTTACAATATTTCCACTTATATATTAAACAACGAAAAGAAAATTTCAAACTTAATATTTACAAATATTTACAACTATTTACATAAAGTCTTATATCTATCTAGTTCCTTA